>JAJNNQ010000379.1:0-59268 GCA_027886175.1 Phylloscopus collybita
GTCACCCACTGTCACCTCCCTGGGGACACCCTGAGGGCACTGTCACCCATTGTCACCCCCCCAAGAACACCCCAGTGTCACTGTCACCCACTGTCACCCATTGTCACCCATTGTCACCCATTGTCACCCACTGTCACCTCCCAGGGACACCTCAGTGTCACTGTCACCCAGTGTCACCCCTCGTCACCCATTGTCACCCCTCAAGGGACACCCATGGCACTGCCACCCCCCACAGGGACACCCCCATGGCATTGTCACCCACTGTCACCCACCCGGGGACACCTCAGTGTCACTGTCACCCATTGTCACCCATTGTCACCCACCCGGGGACACCTCAGTGTCACTGTCACCCGTTGTCACCCACTGTCACCCACTGTCACCCATTGTCACCCGTTGTCACCCACTGTCACCCATTGTCACCCATTGTCACCCATTGTCACCCATTGTCACCCATTGTCACCCATTGTCACCCACTGTCACCCATTGTCACCCATTGTCACCCGTTGTCACCCACTGTCACCCATTGTCACCCATTGTCACCCCGTTGTCACCCACTGTCACCCCATTGTCACCCATTGTCACCCGTTGTCACCCACTGTCACCCATTGTCACCCATTGTCACCCATTGTCACCCACTGTCACCCATTGTCACCCACTGTCACCCGTTGTCACCCACTGTCACCCACTGTCACCCGTTGTCACCCATTGTCACCCACTGTCACCCGTTGTCACCCACTGTCACCCACTGTCACCCACTGTCACCCATTGTCACCCACTGTCACCCGTTGTCACCCACTGTCACCCACTGTCACCCACTGTCACCCACTGTCACCCATTGTCACCCACTGTCACCCACCAGGGACACCCCAGTGTCACTGTCACCCACTGTCACCCGTTGTCACCCACTGTCACCCCCCCCGTCCCCGGTACCTCCTCGGACACCCGGAACCGTTTCAGCAGCGCCACAAATTTCTGTTTGATGTTGGGGTGCTGGGGGGGGCGGGGGGGGGGGGGGGGGTCAGGGACACCCGGGACCCCCCTGAGACCCCCCCGAGACCCCCCAGGACACCCCTGGGAGCCCCCTAAACCCCCTGGACCCCCCCCTAAAACCTCTGGGACCCCCCCCCAGGGCACCCCTGGGACCCCCCAAACCCCCCCCCAGCCCTCGGGACCCCTCAAATCCTCCTGAGACCCCCCCCTGGGACCCCCCCAAAAACCTCCAGGACCCCCCCCCCCACCCGGGACCCCCAAGGACACCCCTGGGAGCCCCCAAATCTCCCTGGGACCCCCCCCCCTAAACCCCCTGGACCCCCCCGAAAACCTCCGGGACCTCCCCCCCCCCAGGGCACCCCTGGGACCCCCCCCCAACCCCTCCCCCCCAACCACCGGGACCCCCCCGGGACCCCCCAAACCCCCCCCCAACCCCTGGGACCCCTCAAAATCCCCCTTGGACCCCCCCCCAACCCCCCCCCAGGGCACCCCTGGGACCCCCCAACCCCTCCCCCCCAACCACCGGGACCGCCCCCCCCCCCCAAAAAAAAACTCCGGGACCCCCCCCCCGGACCCCCCAGCAGGTGCCCCCCCCCTCCCCCCCCCTCCCAGCACCCCACTGGGAGACCCCCGGAGCCCCTCCCCCAATCCCCCCTCCCCCCCACCCCTGGGACCCCTCCCCCACCTCTGGGACCCCCTCCCCCACCCATGGGACCCCCTCCCCCACCTCTGGGACCCCTCCCCCACCCCCGGGACCCCTCCCCCACCCCCGGGACCCCTCCCCCCACCCCATGGGACCCCTCCCCCCTCACCCTGGCGCCCCCCGGGCCCTTCCTCCGCGCTTTCTTCCCCTTGGGCAGCTCCTCCTCCTCATCGAACAGGTCCTGGGGGGGGGGGGGGGGAGGGGTCAGGGAGGTTGGGGGGGGCACCCTTGGGTGCTGGGAATTTGGGGAGGGGTCGCACCGGGCCGGGCAGGGCGTCATCGCTGCCCTCGGGCTCCGAGGAGAAGCTCTCCTCCTCCTCCTCCGAGTCCTGGTCCAGGTCCGGGGAGCGGTCTGGGGGTGGGGGGGGGGGGGGGGCCCCAAAAAAAAAATGGGGGGGGTGGGGGGGGCACCCAAAGGTGGGGAGGGGGGGAAAAAATGGGGAGGGGGCGCCACAAAAAAAAAAAAAAGAAAAAAAAAAAAAAAAGAAGCGAAAAAAAAAGGAGAAAAAAAGGAAAATTCGGGGGGGGGAACAAAGGGGGCGTCACCCAGGGGTGCGGGGGGGGAGGGGCAACCAGAGCCCCCCCCAACCCCAGCACCCTTGGGTGCCCCCCCAGCACCCACTGGAGACCCCTCCCCAGCACCCCCATGCCCTTCCCGTGCCCCCCCAGCCCCCCATCAGCCCCCCTGGGTGCACCCCCCAGCACCCAAGGGTGCCCCCCCCGTGCCCCCCCAGACCCTCCAGGACCCCCCCAGACCCATTCAGACCCCCCCAGGACCCCCACCTTGGTGCCCCCCGCGCCCACCCAGCCCCATGGGTGCCCCCCCAAACCCCCCAGACCCCCCTGGGTGCCCCCCCCGGTGCCCCCCCCCGTGCCCACCCAGGCCCCCCTGGGTGCCCCCCCAACTCCCCCCAGCCCCTCTGGGTGCCCCCCCCGGTGCCCCCACCATGCCCATCCGTGCCCCCCCAGCCCCCTTAAGGAGCCCCCCAGCCCCCCCGGTGCCCACCCAGCTCCTCCCAGCCCCCCCATGGGTGGCACTCCAGCCCACCTGGGTGCTCCCCAGACCCCCCCAGCCCCCCTGGGTGCCCCCCCAGCTCCCCCCAGCCCCCCTGGGTGCCTCCCCCGTGCCCCCCCGGTGCCCCCCAGCCCCATGGGTGCCTCCCCAGACCCCCCCCCCAGCCCCCCTGGGTGTCCCCCCGGTGCCCCCCCAGCCCATCTAGGTGCCCCCCCAGCTCCCCCAGACCCTCCCAGGACCCCTCCGGTGCCCATCCAGCCCCCATGGGTGCCCCCCCAACTCCCCCCAGCCCCCCTGGGTGCCCCCCCCGGTGCCCCCACCCGCGCCCTTGGCTTTCCCCTCGCTCTCCACGGGCTGGCTGGAGAGCGCGACCACCCCCGACCTCGGCCACGGGCAGCGGCTCGGTCAGCGCGCGGTGCAGCACCAGCGCCTGGCCCGCCTCGCTGGGCAGCTGCAGCACCTGGGGGGGGGCCAAAAATGGGGTGGGGGGCGTCCTGGGACCCCCCCAGGGACACCCAGGGACCCCCCCGAGCCCTTTATGGGGCACCCAGGGACCCCCGACCCCTCTCAGCCCCGCATTGCCGGGGGCTGCAGCGCCTGGGGGGCGCTGAAAATGGGGTGGGGGCACCAAAGACGGGGTGGGGGGCACCGAAAATGGGGTGGGGGGCGTCCTGGGACCCCCCAGGGGTACCCAGGGACCCCCCGAGCCCTTTATGGGGCACCCAGGGACCCCCCGACCCCTCCACGGGGCACCCGGATCCACCCGACCCCTCCTCTCCAGTGCCCCGCGGCAGCACCAGTGCCTGGGGGGGGCACTAAAAATGAGGTGGGGGGCGCCCAAAATGGGGTGGGGGGCGTCCTGGGACCCCCCCAGGGACACCCAGGGACCCTTGGGAGCCTCCCGACCCCTTTATGGGGCACCCAGATTCACCTAAACCCCCCCCGGCCGGGGGTTTGCGGCACCTGGAGGGCGCCGGAAATGGGGTGGGGGGCGCCAAAGATGGAGTGGGGGGCACCGAAAATGGGGTGGGGGGCGTCCTGAGACCCCTCAGGGGCACCTAAACCCCCCCACAGGGCAGCCAGGGACCCTTGGGAGCCCCCCGACCCCTCCATGGGGCAACCCAAACCCACCCGACCCCTCCCAGCCCCGCCTTGCCGGGGGCTGCAGCGCCTGGGGGGCGCCCGAAAATGGGTGGGGGGCACCAAAGATGGGGTGGGGGGCATCCTGAGACCCCCAGGGGCAGCCAGGGACCCTTGGGACCCCCCCCCGACCCCTCCATGGGGCACCCAAACCCACCCGACCCCTCTCTAACCCCAATCACGGACCCCGGGGTGCCCCTCCCGAGCCCCTCGCCGGGCTCTGGGACCCCCCCCAAACCCCCTTAGGACCCCCCAAACCCCTTCAGGACCCCCCAGGACCCCCCAAGACCCCCCCAGGGACCCCCCCAAACCCCTTCAGGACCCCCCAGAACCTCCCCAAATCCACCCCCCAGACCCCCTCAGGACCCCCTCCCGCCTCTCCATGACCCCCTTAAATCCCCCCCAAACCTCCCTCAGGACCCCCCAGACCCCCCCAGGACTCCCCAAGACCCTTCCAGGACCCCCCAGACCCCCCCAAGACCCCCTCAAATCCCCCCAAGACTGCCTCAGGAGCCCTTTAGAGCCCCCCCCAAACCCCCCTCAGGACCCCCCAGGACCCCCCAGGACCTCCCACGACACCCTCAGGACCCCCCAAACCCCCTCAAGACCTCCCCAGGACCCCCCAAACCCCCCTCCAGGACCCCCCACGACCCCCCAAATCCCCTCAGGACCCCCCAAACCCCCTCAGAACCTCCCATGACCCCCCCCAGGACCCCCCAAACCCCCCCAGGGACCCCCCAAACCCCCTCCAGTCCCCCCCCAGGACCCCCTCAAGACCCCCCAGCCCCCCTCAGGACCCCCCCCCGGACCCCCCCAGGCGCACCTCGGCCAGGTTGATCAGCCCCACCGCCAGGTTTTGTAGCCCAGGAAGGGGCGGTGCTTGGAGCGCTTGCGGCGCTGCAGCATCACCTGCAGCCGGTTCGAGTCCCGCTTCAGGAAGTGCCCGTACTGCGGGGGGGGGAGGGGCGGGGGGGTCAGAGACCACCGGGGGGGGTCAGAGACCACCGGGGGGGGGTCACAGACCCCTGGGGGGGGGTCACCGACTCCTCTGGGGGGGGGGGGCAACGACACCTGGGGGGGGTCACCGACAACCGGGGGGGGGTCAGAGACCACCGGGGTGGGGGGGTCAGAGACCACCGGGGGGGGGCACCGACCCCTCTGGGGGGGGGGTCACGGACCCCTGGGGGGGGAGCAACGACCACCGGGGGGGGGTCACAGACACCTGGTGGGGGGGCACGGACCCCTGGGGGGGGTCACGGACGCGCGGGGGGGGTCACTGACCACCGGGGGGGGTCACCGACCCCTGGGGGGGGGTCACAGACACCTAGGGGGGGGTCACCGACCACCGGGGGGGAGGGGCAACGACCCCTCTGGGGGGGGGGGTGGGGCAACGACCACCGGGGGGGGGCACGGACCCCTGGGGGGTGACCCCGCCCCCCTCCGTGGGTGATCCGGGGGGGTCTTTGGGGGTCTCTGGGGGGGGTCTCTGGGGGTCTCTGTCCCCACCCCCCCCCCCCCGTGCCCCCCCAGTGCGTGATTTGGGGGGGGGGGGTGTCTCTTCCAGGGGGTCTCTGGGGGGATTTGGGGGGGTCAGGGACAGATTGGGGGTGGGGGGGTCACTGATCCCTGGGGGGGGTGGAATTTGACCCGGGGGGGGGGCGAATTTTTTGGGGAAAAAAGGAATTTGGGGGTCGCAGCTTCACCTGGGGCAGGTGTGGGGAAGGTTTGGGGGGAGTTTGGGGGGGGGGGGGTTGGGGGCGTTGGGGGATTGGGGGGGATTTTGGGGGAGATTTTGGGTTTTGGGGGGGGGATTTTGGGGGGAGTTTTGGGGGGGTTTTTGAGGGGGGGTTGGGATTTTCTTTGGGGCGGTTTTGGGGTTTTTTGGGGGGGGCGTTGGGGAGTTTTTTGGGGGGGAGTTTTGGGGTTTTTTTGGGGGGGTTTTGGGGGGGTTTTTGAGGGGAATTTCGGGGTTTTTTTTGGGGGGGGGTTGAGGGGAATTTTGGGGTTTTTTGGGGGGGCGTTGTGAGTTTTTTGGAGGGGTTTTGGGTTTTTTTTGGGGGGGAGTTTTGGGGTTTTTTGGGGAGGTTTTGGGGAATTTTGAGAGGAATTTTAGGGTTTTTTTGGGGGGGTTTTTGGGGTTTTTTTGGGGGGGTTTTGGGGGATTTTTGAGAGGAATTTTAGGGTTTTTTTGGGGGGGTTTTGGGGTTTTTTGGGGGGGGTTTGGGGGATTTTTAAGGGGAATTTTGGGATTTTTTTGGGGGGGGTGTTTTGGGGGTGTCGCTGCCCTTTTTTTGTAGTGGGGGGGGGTCCCCAAAGCGGGGAGGGGTCTCCGGTACCTGCAGGGAGAAGGTGAGCTGCAGCTCGGTCTCGGGGGGGCCCCCGGGGGGCAGCGGGATCTCGTTGGAGCGAAGGATCCGCTTGGAGCCCTGGGGGGGGGGGGGAGGGGAGGGTCGGGACCCCCCCGGCTCGGGACCCCCCCCCCAAAAAAAAACCCCAACAGCCAAAAGGGCCCCAGAAGCTGCTGGGGACCCCTCCCCAAAATGGGATCTTGCAGCCCCCCCAACCCCTCCGGGGACCCCCCCAGACCCTCCCCAGGACCCCTGAGACCCCTCCAAGACCCCCCCCAGACCCCCCCAGACCCTCCAGGACGCCCCCAGACCCATTCAGACCCTCCCAGGACCCCGAAGACCCCCCCAGGACCCCCCCCCAAAACCCTTCAAGACCCCCCCAGACCCTCCAGGATCGCCCCAAGACCCTTCCCCCCCCCCCCCCCAGACCCTTACAGACCCCCCCCAGGACCCCCCAGACCCTCCCAGGACCCCTCCTCAGACCCCTCCAGACCCCCCCAGGGAGCCCCCCCAGGACGCCCCCAGACCCATTCAGACCCTCCCAGGACCCCCGAAACCCCTCAGACCCCTCCAAGACTCCCCCCAATCCCCCCCCCCAGACCCTCCCAGGACCCCCTCCAGGGCCCCCCTCAGGACCCCCAAGGACCCCCCCCCAGACCCATTCAGAACCCCCAATCCCCCCCAGGACCCCCCCCAAACCCCCTCAGACCCCTCCAAGACCCTCCCAGGACCCCCTGGATCCCCCCAGGAACCCCCCAGACCCTCCCAGACCCCCCCCAGGACCCCCCCCCCCAACCCCCAGGACCCCCCCCCCAACCCATTCAGACCCTCCCAGGGACCTCCCCAGGACCCCCAAGAATCCCCCCCAGACCCCTCCAGACCCTCCCAGTCCCCCCCAGACCCTTCAAGCCCCCCCCCCAGGACCCCCCAGACCCCCTCAGGATGCCCCCAGACCCATTCAGACCCTCCCAGGACCCCCTGGATCCCCCCTGGATCCCCCCGGGACCCCTCCAAGACCCACCCAGTGCCCCCCAGGAGCTCCCCAGACCCTCCCAGACCCCCCAGGATCCCCAAGAATCCCCCCCAGACCCCTCCAGGACCCTCCCAGGACCCCCGGGATCCCTTTAAGACCCCCCCCCCAACCCCCAGGACCCCCCCCAACCCATTCAGATCCTCCAGGATCCCCCCCAGGACCCCCTGGATCCCCCCTGGGACCCCTCCAAGACCCTCCCAGTGCCCCCCAGGATCCCCCAGACCCAATTCAGACCCCCCCAGACCCCCCAAGATCCCCAAGAATCCCCCCCAGACCCCTCCAAGACCCTCCAGAGCCCCCCAAGACCCCCCCCAGACCCCCCCCCCACCTGCAGCTTGACCGCGATGACCACCGAGCCCAGGTCCTTGGCCACCTCCCGGACCAGCACCAGGCGCCGCAGGGTGAGGCTGAACAGCCTGGGGGGGGGGGTCCGGGGTGAGGGGGGGGGGTCTGACCCCAGAGACCCCTCCCCAAAAAAACCCAAAAATCCCGAGCCCCAAAAATCTGAAACCCCTCGGGACCACCCCCCAAAAAAAGGTGCAGCCTGAAGGTAACCCCCCCCCCCAAAATAACCCCCAGCCCCCAAATTTGGGGTTTTTTTGGGGGGAGATTTTACCCCCAAATTTGGGGACAAAGCCCCCAGACCCCCCCGAATTTTGGGGTCAAATGCCCCCCCCCCCAAAAAAACCCCAAATTTGGGACCCCGAGCCGCCCCCAGCCCCTCAGGGGAAGGCGCAGCCCCCTCCCCACAATGGATCCCGGGCTCCCGGGGATTGGAGGGTCCCGGGGGGGTCCCGGGGGGGTCCCGGGGGGTCTCGGGGGGGGGGTCCCCGCGCCCCCCCCTCACCTGGGCACGCAGCTGGGCGAGCTGCGATCCACCTCCCATGTGGCGAACAGGTTCATGTGCACCGGGCCGGGCGGGGGTCCCGCGGGGGCTCCGGGCCCGGGGGGCGGCGCGGGGGGTCCCGGGGGGGGGTCCCGGGGGGGCTCCGGGCCCGGGGGGGGCGCGGGGGGCGCCGCGTTCCGCCATCGCCGCCGCCGCGCCGGACACGCCCCCCGCCGCGCCTGATTGGTCGTTGCGCCGCGGAGAGGGTTGTGATTGGGCTGCGCCCGCCGCGGTCCCGCCCACGCGCGGCGCTGATTGGTAGACGCCCACCGGGCTGCGGAATGGAGGCCACGCCCTCCTGTCAGGCGAGGGCCACGCCCGGCGCTGCGGAGGCCACGCCCATCGGAGGGTGCGGGGCGCTGATTGGGTGAGGGGGGAGGAGGCCACGCCCCCCTAAGGGGACATCGCGGGGTCACCGAGGGGTCAGGGACAAGGGGGGGGACATCGTGGGTGGCACCGGATGGCTCCGCCCACTGTCCCCAGCCCTGAGTGTCCCCCCAGGGCTGGGGGATGGGGACAGAGGGGACACGGGGGGGGGGGGACAGCAGGGCCCTGGGGTGGGGACACGGGGACCCTGGGGACACGGGGACCTCGGGGACATTGTCCCAGTGACACGGTGACCCTGGTGACCTCGGTGACACAGTGACCCCAGTGACACGGTGACCTCAGTGCCACATCCCAGTGACACGGTGACCTCGGGGACACATCCCAGGGTCATGGTGACCTCGGGGACACGATGACCTCAGTGCCATGTCCCAGTGACACGATGACCCTGGTGACCCCGGTGACACGGTGACCTCAGTGCCACGATCCAGTGACACGGTGACCCCGGTGACCTCGGTGACACAGGGACCCCAGGGACACAGGGACCTCGGGGACATTGTCCCAGTGACACGGTGACCCCAGTGACACGGTGACCTCAGTGCCACATCCCAGTGACACGGTGACCCCGGTGACCCCAGGGACACGGGGACCTCGGGGACATTGTCCCAGTGACACGGTGACCTCGTTGTCACGGTGACCTCGGTGACACCAGGCAGAGCCACAGGCTGCGGTGGGGACGCCACCTTTTTATTTACAAAACAACGGGGACAGGGACAGGGACAGGGACAGGGGGACAGGGGACAGGGGGGACAGGGGACAGGGGGACAGGGACAGTGCCACCACACCGTGGCCCCGGGTGACATCCCCCAATCCCGGGGTGGCACCGGCCCCTGTGAGGTGCCGGGCAGCGCCAGGGGGTGACAGGGGGTGGCAGGGGGACACTGAGGGGACACGGAGGGGACACGGAGGGGACAGGGAGGGGACAGCGGTGACATTTAGAACTTGAACTCCTTGTACTTCTTGCCCCCCCCCGCGGGCGTCCTGGGGCTGCGCCTTCCGCTTCTTCTGCTGCGGGGACAGAGGGGACAGGAGGGGACAGCGAGGGGGACAGCGAGGGGACAGAGTGTCACCAGGGGCCACCGCGGCCAGGGGGACACGGGGACAGCGAGGGGACAGGGAGGGGACAGGGAGGGGACAGGGAAGGGACAGGGAAGGGACAGCAGGGTCATGGGGATGTGTGGGGACAGGGAAGGGACAAGGGGGTGACAGTGGGGGCTCGGGGACAGCGAGGGGACAGGGAGGGGACAGCGAGGGGACAGGGAGGGGACAGGGAGGTCCCACGCTGTGAACCCCCCCGTGCCTGTTTCCCACCCCCCAACAGGACACCCTGGGGACAGGGGACAAAGAGGGGACAGGGAGGGGACAACAGGGTCACAGGGCCAGGGAGGGGACAGGGGAGGGGGACAGGGAGGGGACAGGGAGGGGACAGGGAGGGGACAGCGGGGGTCATGGGGATGTGTGGGGACAGGGAAGGGACAAGGGGGTGACAGTGGGGGCTCGGGGACAGAGGGGACAGGGAGGGGACAGGGAGGGGACAGTGGGGGACAGAGGGGACAGGGAGGGGGACAGGGACATCAGCCCCTTGTTCTTTATCTGACGCCTGTGGGGACGCACTGAGGGGACAGTGGGGACAGGAGGGGACAGAGGGGACAAAGGGGGACACAGGAGGGGACAGAGGAGAGGACAGGGAGGGGACAGAGGGGACAGAGGAGGGGACAGGAGGGGACAGAGGGGACAGAGGAGGGGACAGGAGGGGACAGAGAGGGGACAGAGGAGGGGACAGGGAGGGGACAGAGAGGATGGGAAAGGAGACAGGCATGTCCCACAACAGGAACCCCCCCGTGCTTCATGCCACCCTCACGGGGGTGCACGGAGGGGACAGGGAGGGGACAGGGAGGGGACAGGAGGGGACAGGAGGGGACAGGGAGGGGACAGGAGGGGACAGGGGGGACAGGGGAGGGGACAGAGAGGGGACAGGGAGGGGACAGGGAGGGGACAGAGGGGACAGGAGGGGACAGGGAGGGGACAGGGAGGGGACAGGAGGGGACAGGGAGGGGACAGAGAGGGGACAGAGAGGGGACAGAGAGGGGACAGAGGGGACAGAGAGGGGACAGGGAGGGGACAGGAGGGGACAGAGGGGACACAGGAGGGGACAGAGGGGACAGAGAGGGGACAGAGAGGGGACAGAGGGGACAGAGGAGGGGGACAGAGAGGGGACAGGGAGGGGACAGGAGGGGACAGAGGGGACACAGGAGGGGACAAAGAGGGGACAGGGAGGGGACAGGGAAGGGACAGGAGGGGACAGAGAGGACAGAGGGGACACAGGAGGGGACAGAGGAGGGGACAGAGGGGACAAGAGGAGACAGGGAGGGGACAGGGAGGGGACAGAGAGGGGACAGAGAGGACACAGGAGGGGACAGGGAGGGGAGAGAGGAGGGGGACAGAGGGGACACAGCAGGGGACAGAGGGGACACGGAGGGGACAGGGAGGGGACAGGGAGGGGACAAAGAGGGGACAGGGGGGACAGACGGGACAGAGGGGACAGAGAGGGGGACACAGGAGGGGACAGGGAGGGGGACAGACCCCCCACCCGGGGTGGCGGCCCCACCTTCTGCTTGGCGGCGTGCTCGGCCACCATGTCGCTGAAATCCTCCTTCTCCACCTGCGCCTGCTGCTCCCGCACGTGCTCCTCGTACTTCTGCGTCATGGCCGTGGGGTCCAGCTCCAGCTCCTCGGGGCGCCAGCGCCACCTCCACGCCCTGCGCCTCGGCCACAGGGCCCTTCCGGCCCATCACCTGGGGACAGGTGGGGACAGGTGAGACAGGTGGGACAGGGACAGGTGGGACAGGTGGGACAGGTGGGACAGGTGAGACAGGTGTGACAGGTGTGACACCCTGGGCTTCGGCCACCGGGCCCTTGCGGCCCATCACCTGGGGACAGGTGAGATAGGGACAGGTGTGACACCTGGGACACCCTGCGCCTCGGCCACCGGGCCCTTGCGGCCCATCACCTGGGGACAGGTGAGATAGGGACAGGTGAGACACCTGGGGACACCTGGGACACGCCCTGAGCCTCCGCCACCGGGCCCTTCCGGCCCATCACCTGGGGACAGGTGGGGACAGGTGGAACAGGTGAGACAGGTGAGACAGGTGTGACAGGTGAGACACCTGGGACACGCCCTGCACCTCCGCCACAGGGCCCTTCCGGCCATCACCTGTGGACAGGTGAGACACCTGGGACACTGTGACACTGACACCTGTGACACCCTGGGCTTCGGCCACCGAGCCCTTGTGGCCCATCACCTGGGGACAGGTGGGACAGGTGAGACAGGTGAGACACCTGTGACACCCTGCGCCTCGGCCATCAGGCCCTTGCGGCCCATCACCTGGGGACAGGTGGGACAGGGACAGGTGTGACAGGTGTGACAGGTGTGACAGGTGTGACAGGTGTGACAGGTGGGACAGGTGGGACACCTGGGACACGCCCTGCACCTCGGCCACCGGGCCCTTGCGGCCCATCACCTGGGGACAGGTGAGACAGGTGGGACACCTGAGACATGGGACACAGACAATGTCACACCTGGGATATGGGGACAGGGACACTGTGACACCTGGGACACAGGGACAGAGTCCCAGAGCCGTTTTTGGGGGTCCCGGGCCCATTTTTGGGGGTCCTGGGGTCATTTTTCGGGGTCCCAGACCCATTTTTGGGGGTCCCAGACCCATTTTTGGGGGTCCCAGACCCATTTTTGGGGGTCCCAGGGCCGTTTTTGGGGGTCCCAGAGCCGTTTTTGGGGGTCCCAGACCCCGTTTTTGGGGGGTCCCGGGCCCGTTTTTGGGTGTCCCCAGGCCCATTTTTGGGGGTCCCAGACCCATTTTCGGGGGTCCCAGACCCATTATTGGGGGTCCCGGGCCCCGTTTTTGGGGTCCCGGGGTCATTTTTGGGGGTCCCAGACCCATTTTTTGGGGGTCCCGGGCCCGTTTTCAGGGGTCCCAGGGTCATTTTTGGGGGTCCCCGGGGCCCGTTTTTGGGGGTCCCTCACCGCCGACATGTCGTAGATGTGGGTGGAGCCCATCATGGCCGTGCCCACGGTCGCCGTTCGCTTCTCGGGGACCACCGTGAACAGCTGGGGGGTCTCGCTCCTTTTTGGGGGGGTCGGGGGGGGTCAGGGGGCTCCTAAAAACCCCAAAACCCCCCCTAAAAACCCCCTGGGTCCCCCCAAATCCTTCCAAAATTCCTGTCTGAACCCCCAACCTCCCTGAGCCCCCCCAAAACCTCCCAGAATTCCCCCCCAAACCCTCCTAAAATCCCCCCAAAAACCTCCCCCCAAACTCCCCTCAAAAACCCCCCAAATTTCCCAGAATCTCCCAAAAATCTCCCCAAATTCCCCCAATCTTTCCGAAACCCCCCAAAATCCCTCAAATTCCCCCCAAACCCTACAAATCTTTCCAAATTCCCCCCAAAATCCCCCCAAAATCTCCCCCCAAACCCCACAAATCCCCCAAAATCCCCACAAATCCCCCCCAAAAATCCCTCAAAATTCCCCCCCAAAATCTACCCGAAATCCCCCCAAAACCTCCCCAAATTCCCCAAAACCTCCCAAAATTCCCCCAAAACCTCTCCAAATCTTTCCAAATTCCACCTCGAAACCCCGCCCAAATCCCCCAAAATCCCCCCCAAAAATCCCTCAAAATCCCCCCAAAATTCCCCCAAATTCTCCCCCAAACCCCACAAATCCCCCAAATCTCCAAGAATTCCCCCAAAATCCCCCAAATCCCCCCAAAATTCTCCCCAAAATCCCCCAAAATCTTTCCAAAACCCCAAAATCTTAGAAAATCCCCCCAAAATCTCTCCAAATCCCCCAAATGCCCCAAATTCCCTCAAAATCCCCCAAATCTTTCCAAAATCCCTCCCAAAATCCCCCCAAATTCCCCAAAATCTCCCAAAATCCCCCAAATCTTTCCAAATTCCCCCCAAAGTCTCTTCAAATCTCCAAATCTTTCCGAAACCCCCCAAAAATCTCCCAAAATCCCCCCAAAATCTCTCCAAATCCTCCCAAAACCTCTTTAAATCCCTCAAACTCCCCAAAATCCCCCCAAAATCTCCTCAAACCCACCCAAAATCTCCCAAAATTCCTCCAAACTCCCCAAAACCTCCCCCAAACCCCACAAATCCCCCCAAATCCCCACAACCCCCCCCCCAAAATTCCCCCCAAAAGTCCCCAAAACCCCTCAAATCCACCCAAAACCCGCCCAAATCTTTCAAATTCCGCCTCGAAACCCCCCCAAATCCCCCAAAATCTCTTCAGATCCCTCCAAAATCCCTCAAAATCCCCCCAAAATTTCCCAAAATTCCCCCAAATTCTCCCCCAAACCCCACAAATCCCCCAAATCTCCAAAAATTCCCCCAAAATCCCCCCCCAAAATCTCCCAAAATCCCCCTCAAAATCCCCCAAACTCCCCAAAATCTCCTCAAACCCCCCCAAAACTGCCTCAAATCCCCCAAGATCTCTTCAAAACCCCCCAAATCTCCCAAAATCACCCCAAAAATCCCTCAAAATCCCCCCAAAATCTCCCAAAATTCCCCCCAAATTCCCCCCAAAATCCCCAAAATCTCCCAAATCTTCCCCAAATCCCTCAAGATCTCTTCAAATCCCCCCAAATCTTTCCGAACTCCCCCCAAAATCTCCCAAAATTCTCCCCAAATTCCCCCCAAATTCCCCAAAATCTCCCAAATCTTCCCAAAATCCCTCAAGATCTCTTCAAATCCCCCCAAATCTTTCCGAACTCCCCCCAAAATCTCCCAAAATTCCCCCCAAAATCCCCCCGAATTCCCCAAAATCTCCCAAAATTCCCCCCAAATTCCCCAAAATCTCCCAAATCTTCCCCAAATCCCTCAAGATCTCTTCAAATCCCCCCCAAATCTTTCTGAACTCCCCCCAAAATCTCCCAAAATTCCCCCCAAAATACCCCCAAATTCCCCCAAAATCTCCCAAAATTCCCCCCAAAATCCCCCCAAATTCCCCAAAATCTCCCAAAATTCCCCCCCAAATTCCCCAAAATTCCCCCAAATCTTTCCAAAATCCCTCAAGATCTCTTCAAATCCCCCCAAATCTTTCCGAACTCCCCCCAAAATCTCCCAAAATTCTCCCCAAATTCCCCCCAAATTCCCCAAAATCTCCCCAATTTCCCCCCAAAATCCCCCCAAATTCCCCAAAATCCCCCAAATTCCCCAAAATCTCCCAAAATCCCCCCAAATTCCCCAAAATTCCCCCAAAATTTCCCAAAATCCCCCCTCACCCGTCCATGGCCTCCTCGATTTTCTTCTTGCGCAGCTCGATCAGCTCCGGGGTCTCCATCCCGGCCGGCACCGAGGAGAAGCCCCCCGGGGTGATCAACCCGCTGGGGGAGGGGAGAGAGAGGGGGGGGCTCAGGGGGCACCCAAGGGTGGGGGGGGGCACCCAAGGGTGGGGGGGGAGGGGGAAGGAAGAACCCAAATCTCCCCCCCTCCCCAAAAAAGGAAACCCCAGGGGATTCTCTCTCTTTATTGGGGAGGGGGGTTTGGGGGTCCCTTGGGTGCTGGGGGGGGTCCTGTGGGTGCTGGGGAGGGTCACCCTTGAGTTCTTGGGGGTCCCTGGGGGGGTCCTTTGGGTGTCCCAGGGGTTTTTGGGGTGCCCTGGGTTTTTCTGGGGTGTCCCAGGGTGTCCTGGGGGGGTTTTTTTGGGGGTCCCCGAGGGTCCCTGTGGGTTTTTGGGGTGCCCTGGAGGTTTTTGGAGCCCCCCGGGGTATTTTTAGTGTTCCCAGGGGTGTCACTGGGTGTTTTTAGGGGTCCCTGGGTGTTTTTTGGGGTGCCCTGGGGTGCCCTAGGGGTGTTTTTTGGGGTTCCCTGGGGGGTGATTTTGGGGTTCCCTGGCTGTTTTTGGGGTGTTTTTGGGGGTCCCTGAGGGTCCCTGGGGTGTTTTTTGGGGGTCCCTGGGTGTTTTTGGGCTGTTTTTGGGGCGGTTTTGGGGTGTTTTTGGGGTGTCCCGGGGGTGTTTTTGGGATGTTTTGGGGGTGTTTTTGAGGTATTTTTGGGGTCCCTGGGTGTTTCTGGGGTGTTTTTGGGACATTTCTGGGGTGTCCCGGGGGTGTTTTTGGGGTCCCCGGGGTGTTTTTAGGGTGTTTTTGGGACGTTTTTGGGGTGTTTTGGGGGTGTTTTTTGGGGTGTTTTTCGGGGCCCTGGGGTGTTTTTGGGGTGTTTTGGGGGTGTTTTTGGGTTCCCTGGGGGTGTTTTTGGGCTGGTTTTGGGCTGTTTTTGGGGTGTTTTGGGGGTGTTTTTGGGTTCCCTGGGAGTTTCTGGGCTGTTTTTGGCTGTTTTTGGGCTGGTTTTGGGTGTTTTTGGGCTGTTTTTGGGGTGTTTTGGCTGGTTTTGGGTGTTTTTGGGCTGTTTTCGGGGTGTTTTTGGGGTATTTTAGGGTTCCCTGGGTGTTTTTGGGGTGTTTTGGCTGTTTTTGGGGTGTTTTGGCTGTTTTTGGGTGTTTTTGGGCTGTTTTCGGGGTGCCCCACCTGTCGGCCGGGGTGATGAAGCCGGTCTCGTCGGGTTTCTCTTCGTCGCTCTCCTCCTCCTCCTCCTCCTCGGAGGATTCCTCGTCCGAGGGCTCCAGCTCCCCCCAGGGCGTGCGGTCGATCTCCTCCTCCTCCTCCTTGGTCTGGGCAGGGGGATTTTGGGGAATTTTGGGGAATTTTAGGGATTTTGGGAGATTTTGGGAGAGATTTTGGGGGAGATTTGAGGGATTTTTGGGGATTTGGGGGGATTTTGGGAGGGTTTGGGGGAGATCTGGAGGAGATTTGGGGGGATTTTGAGGGATTTTTGGGGGCTTGGGGGAATTTTTTGGGGGAAATTTTGAGAGATTTTTGGCAGTTTGAGGGGGATTTGGGGGGATTTTGGGGGCATTTGGGGGAATTTTGAGGGATTTTTGGCAGTTTGAGGGGGATTTGGGGGAATTTTGGGGGAGATTTTGGGGGATTTGGGGAGATTTTGGAGGGATTCTGGGGGGGATTTTTGGGGGGTTTGAGGGGGTATTTTGGGGGGAATTTGGGGAGATTTTGGAATATTTGGGGGGAATTTTGGGGGATTTGTGGGGGATTTTGGTTTTTTTTTGGGAGGATTTTTGGGGAATTTTAGGGAATTTGAGGGGATTTCGAGGGATTTTTGGGGGTTTGAGGGGGATTTTGGGGGGATTTTGAGGAATTGGGGGTTTGGAGGGAATTTTGAGGGGATTTTGGGGGGTTTGAGGGGGATTTCGGGGGGATTTTGAGGGATTTTTGGCAGTTTGGGGGGGATTTTTTGGGGGGTTGAGGGGGATTTTTCGGGGATTTTGGGGGGTTTGGGGAGTTTGGAGGATTTTGGGAGAGATTGTGGGGGGATTTTGGAGGGGTTTGAGGGGGATTTGGGGGAATTTTGAGGGATTTTTGGGGGGTTTGAGGGAGATTTTGAGGGATTTTTAGGGGAATTTGGGGGGATTTTTGGGGGGGATTTGGGGGGATTTTAGGAGTGTGAAGGGAATTTTTGGGGAGATTTTTGGCAGAATTTTGGGGGAGATTTGGGGGGGGATTTTGGGGAATTTACAGGAATTTTGAGGAATTTGGAGGGAGATTTTGGGGGGGATTTTTGGGGGGGACTTGGGTGCCGGGTTCTGGAAACCCCTAAGTTGGGTTTGGAAGCGGGGAGGGGGATTTGGATTTGGGGGAGGTCCTGGCTGGGTCAGGGGTGGTTTGGGGGGGTCTTGGGGGTCTTTGGGGGGTCCTGGGAGGGTCCCAGGGGGGTTTGGGGGGTCCTGGGGGATTGGGGGGGGGGGGAGGTCTCAGGTGGGGTGGTTTGGGGATCTCAGGGGGTCCCAAGTGGGTCAGGGGAGATTTGGGGGTTTCCTGGGGGTCTCTGGGGGGGTCCCAGGAGGTCTCAGGTGGCTCAGGGGGGTCCTGGGGGTCTTTGGGGGGTCCCAGGGGGGTCCCAGGGGAATCAGGGAGGTCCTGTGGGGGTCTCTGGGGGGTCCTGGGGGTCTTTGGGGGGTCCCAGGAGGTCTCAGGTGCCTCAGGGGGGTCCTGTGGGGGTCTCTGGGGGGTCTTTGGGGGTCTTTGGGGAGTCCCAGGGGAATCAGGGGGGTCCCAGGGGGGTCTCAGGGGGGTCCCAGGGGTCTTTGGGGGGTCCCAGGGGGGTCTCGGGGGGTCCCAGGGGGGTCCCAGGGGGGTCCCAGGGGGTCTCGGGGGGGTCCCAGGGGGGTCTCGGGGGGTCCCAGGGGGGTCTCAGGGGGGTCCCAGGGGGGGTCCCAGGGGGGTCTTTTGGGGGGTCCCAGGGGGTCCCAGGGGGTCTCGGGGGGGGTCTCAGGGGGGGTCTTTGGGGGGGTCCCAGGGGATCCCAGGGGGTCCCAGGGGGTCTCGGGGGGGGTCTCAGGGGGGTCTTTGGGGGGTCCCAGGGGATCCCAGGGGGTCCCAGGGGGTCTCGGGGGGGTCCCAGGGGGTCCCAGGGGGTCTCGGGGGGGTCCCAGGGGGTCTCGGGGGGTCTCAGGGGGTCTCGGGGGGTCCCGGGCACCTGGAACTCGGCGGCGTTGGTCCCGAAGACGTCCCCGTAGAGCGGCTTCCCCGTCTCGTCCACGGGGGGCTTCCCCCAGCCCCCGGCGTGGTACCCGAAGGAGCAGCCCTGGGGGGCACAGAGACCCCAAAACCCAAATCAGAGACCCCAAAATCTGACTCAGAAACCCCGAAATCCCCCAAAATCCAACTCAGAGACACCAAAAATCCAAATCAGAGACCCCAAATCTGACCCTGATACCCCAAAATCCACCCAGAGACCCCCAAAATCCACCCAGAGACCCCAAATCTGACTCAGAGACCCCAAAATCCAAATCAGAGACCCCAAAATCCCCCAAAATCAACCCAGAGACCCCAACATCAACCCAGAGACCCCAAAATCCAACTCAGAGACCCCAAAATCTGACTCAGAAACCCCAAAATCCCCCAAAATCCAACTCAGAGACACCAAAAATCCAAATCAGAGACCCCAAATCTGACCCTGATACCCCAAAATCCACCCAGAGACCCCAAAATCCACCCAGAGACCCCAAATCTGACTCAGAGACCCCAAAATCCAAATCAGAGACCCCAAAATCCAACTCAGAGACCCCAAAATCCAACTCAGAGACCCCCAAAAATCTGACCCAGAGACCCCAAAAATCCAATTCAGAGACCCCAAAATCCACCCAGAGACCCCAAAAATCCAACTCAGAGACCCCAAAATCCACCCAGAGACCCCAAAATCCAGCTCAGAGACCCCAAAATCCACCCAGAGACCCCAAAATCCCACTGAGAGACCCCAAAAATCCACCCAGAGACCCCAAAAATCCAACTCAGAGACCCCAAAATCCACCCAGAGACCCCAAATCTGACTCAGAGACCCCCAAAAATCCCCCAAAATCACCCAGAGACCCCAAAATCAACCCAGAGACCCCAAAATCCACCCAGAGACCCCAAAAATCCCAGAGACCCCAAAATCAACCAGAGACCCCAAAATCCCACTGAGAGACCCCAAATCCGACCCAGAGACACCAAGACCCCAAAAAAATCCCTAAAAAATCCCCCAATCCCCCCCGAGCACCCAAGGGTGCCCCCCCAAACCTCAACCCCCCCAAAACACCCAAACCCCCCATCCAGCAGCACCGAAAGCTCCCCAAATCCCCCACGCAGGACCCCCCAAAACCCCCCAAAAAATCCCCAAAAACTGTTCCAAACCCCCCCCAGCACCCAAGGGTGCCCCCCAACCCCAACCCACCCCTAAAACAACCAAAGCCCCCCACCCAGGAGCCCAAAACCTCCCCAAAAAATTCAAAAAAAATCCCAAAAAATCCCAAAAAAATGCCCCACCCCCCCCCAGCACCCAAGGGTGCTCCCCCCAACCCCCAAATCCCCCCAACCCAGCAGCACCAAAAGCCACCCAAATCCCCCACCCAGGACCCCAAAAACCCCCCAAAATCCCCCCCAAAAATCCCAAAAAAATCCCAAAAAATCCCCCAACCCCCCCAGCACCCAAGGGTGCCCCCCAAACTCCAACTCCCCCACTAAAAACACCCAAAATCCCGAAACCCCCCCCAAAATCAAAAAAAATTCCAAAAAATCCCCAAAAAAAATCCCCCAAAAATTCCCCAAACCTCCCCAGCACCCAAGGGTGCCCCCCAAACTCCAACCCCCCCACTAAAAACACCCAAAACCCCCCCCAAAATCCTAAAAAATCCCCAAAAAATCCCCCAACCCCCCAGCACCCAAGGGTGCCCCCCAAACCCCAACCCCCCCCACTAAAAACACCCCAAAATCCCTGAAACCCCCCCCCCCAAATCCCAAAAAATTCTCAAAAAATCCCCAAAAAATCCCCAAAAAATCCCCCAACCCCCCAGCACCCAAGGGTGCCCCCCCAGGCCCCCCTCACCTCGGGGATGGGGGAGTTGAGCCCCGGGATTTTCAGGTTGGGGTAGGAGGGCGGGGGTCCGTAGCGCTGCATGGCGATCAGCCACGGGGGGGGCACCTTGTGGGCGTTCTGGGGTGGGGGGCACAGGGTGGGTGGGGGTCAGCACCCAAGGGTGCCTCCCCCTCCCCACCAAGAAATCCCAAATCCCCACCCAAAATCACAGTGGAGATTGGGGAGGAGGGGTCCAAAAGCAAAGTGGGGGGTCCCTGACACCTCCCCCCCCCCCCGCCCAGGGTGTGGAACGTTCCAGGGGGGCAGAGACCCCTCCCCACAGCGGGGGTGGGGGGGGTTTGGGGTTTTGGGGGGTTTGGGATGGATTTGGGATGGATTTGGGATGGATTTGGGGTGGATTTGGGATGGATTTGGGATGGATTTGGGATGGATTTGGGGTGGATTTGGGATGGATTTGGGGTGGATTTGGGACGGATTTGGGGTGGATTTGGGGCGGATTTGGGGCGGATTTGGGGTGGATTTGGGGTGGATTTGGGGTGGATTTGGGGTGGATTTGGGGCGGATTTGGGGCGGATTTGGGGCGGATTTGGGGCGGATTTGGGGCGATTTGGGGCGGATTTGGGGCGGATTTGGGATGGATTTGGGATGGATTTGGGATGGATTTGGGTGGATTTGGGATGGATTTGGGGTGGATTTGGGATGGATTTGGGGTGGATTTGGGGTGGATTTGGGGTGGATTTGGGGTGGATTTGGGGTGGATTTGGGATGATTTGGGATGGATTTGGGGTGGATTTGGGATGGATTTGGGGTGGATTTGGGGCGGATTTGGGGTGGATTTGGGGTGGATTTGGGGTGGATTTGGGGTGGATTTGGGATGATTTGGGATAATTTGGGATGGATTTGGGGTGGATTTGGGATGGATTTGGGGATGGATTTGGGATGGATTTGGGATGGATTTGGGGTGGATTTGGGGCGGATTTGGGGTGGATTTGGGGTGGATTTGGGGCGAATTTGGGATGATTTGGGGCGGATTTGGGGTGGATTTGGGACGGATTTGGGGTGGATTTGGGACGGATTTGGGGCGGATTTGGGGTGGATTTGGGGTGGATTTGGGGTGGATTTGGGGCGGTTTCGGCCCCGTACCGGCCCCACAGGCATCCCCCAGCGCGATCCGCAGCTCGTCCGAGAGATCCCCCGGCTTCTTCTCCTTCAGCCGCGTCTCAAACTCCTTCCCCTGGGACACCCGCGGGGTCACGGCCCCAAAACCCACCCGGGGACCCCAAAACCCACCCAGGGACCCCAAAAATGCACTCAGGGACCCCAAAAATACACCCAGGGACCCCAAAACCCACCCAGGGACCCCAAAAATGCACCCAGGGACCCCAAAATCCCACCCAGGGACCCCAAAACCCACCCAGGGACCCCAAAAATGCACCCAGGGACCCCAAAAACACACCCAGGGACCCCAAAAACCTTCCCAGGGACCCCAAAAACCTTCCCAGGGACCCCAAAAATGCACCCAGAGACCCCCAAAAATGCACCCAGGGACCCCAAAACCCACCCAGGGACCCCAAAAATGCACCCAGGGACCCCAAAATCCCACCCAGGGACCCCAAAACTCACCCAGGGACCCCAAAAATCCATCCAGGGACCCCAAAACACACCCAGGGACCCCAAAAATGCACCCAGGGACCCCAAAACCCACCCAGGGACCCCAAAAACCCACCCGGGGACCCCAAAAATGCACCCAGGGACCCCAAAATCCCACCCGGGGACCCCAAAATCCACCCAGGGTCCCAAAAATGTACCCAGGGACCCCAAAAATGCACCCAGGGACCCCAAAACCCACCCAGGGACCCTAAAAATGCACCCAGAGACCCCAAAAATCCACCCAGGGACCCCAAAAATGCACCCAGGGACCCCAAAAACCCCACCTGGGGACCCCAAAAATGCACCCAGGGACCCCAAAAACCCACCCAGGGACCCCAAAAATCCACCCAGGGACCCCAAAAACCCACCCAGGGACCCCAAAAACCCACCCAGGACCCCAAAATCCCACCCAGGGGGCACCAGAACCCCAAACCCTCCCCAGGGATGTCCCAAAAGCCACCAAGGCCCCCCCAGGGTGTCCCCAAACCCTCAAATATCCAACCAGGGTGTCCTCAAACCCCCAAATGTTCCCTCAGAACATCCCCAAACCCCAAATGTCCTCTCAAAATGTCCTCAAAACCCCAAAAGGTTCAACCAGAACGTCTCCAAATCCCAAATGTCCTCTCTGAATGTCCCCAAACCCCCAGATTTCAACCAGAACGTCCCCAAACCCCAAAATGTCCCCTCAAAACGTCTCCAAAGTCCCCAAATGTCCTCTCAGAACGTCCCCAAAGCCACAGATGGTCAACCAGAATGTCCCCAAAGTCCCAAATGTCCTCTCAGAACGTCTCCAAACCCCAAAACGTTCAACCAGAACGTCTCCAAACCCCAAATGTCCTCTCAAAACATCTCCAAACCCCCAAATGTCCCCTCAGAATGTCCCCAAACCCCAAATGTCCTCTCAAAATGTCCCCAAACCCCAAAATGTCCAACCAGAACATCTCCAAACCCCAAAATGTCCCCTCAGAACGTCTCCAAAGTCCCCAAATGTCCTCTCTGAATGTCCCCAAACCCCAAAATGTCCAACCAGAACATCTCCAAACCCCCAAATGTCCCCTCAGAACGTCTCCAAACCCAAAACGTTCAACCAGAACGTCTCCAAACCCCAAAATGTCCTCTCAGAACGTCCCCAAACCCCAAAATGTTCAACCAGGACATCTCCAAACACCAAATGTCCTCTCAGAACGTCCCCAAACCCACAGATGGTCAACCAGAACGTCTCCAAGCCCCAAATGTCCTCTCAAAACATCTCCAAACCCCCAAATGTCCCCTCAGAATGTCCCCAAACCCCAAAATGTCCTCTCAGAACGTCTCCAACCCCAAAATGTCCTCTCAGAACGTCCCCAAACGTCCCCCAGGACCCTCCTGGAGCTCCAGGTGTCCCCAGGTGTCCCCCAGGTGTCCCCCCAGGTGTCCCCCCAGGTGTCCCCCCAGGTGTCCCCACCTCATAGTAGAGGTCCCCGTGGATGGTCAGCTTGGGCTTGGTCTGCCACTTGAAGAAGGCGTCGTGCAGCTTCTGGTAATCGATGTCGATCTTGCCCATCTTGGGCCGGACCTTCTCGCGCATCTTGGACTTCATGGTCTTCTGCTCCTCCTGGGGACACGGACAGGGCGGTGGGGACAGGGACGACCCCAAAGTGTCCCTGAGGTGTCCCCAAGGTGTCCCTGAGGTGTCATCAAGGTGTCCCCAAGGTGTCCCCATGGTGTCCCCACTGTTCTCATCTTCTCCTGGAGGGTCTCCCACATCTCCTGGATCCCTGTGACCACCCAGAACCTCCCCAAACCCCTTCCCATCCCCCTGGCTGCCCCTCAGGCACCCCATAAAATGTCCCCAAGGTGTCCTCAGGGTGTCCCCAGGTGTCCCAAGGTATCCCTGAGATGTTCCCGAGGTGTCCCCACCTTCTCCTGCAGGGCCTCTCTCATCTCCTGGATGCCCATGAGCCCCCAGAACCTCCCCAAACCCTTGAGACCCCTCCCCAAACCCCCTCCCATCCCCCTGGCTGCTCCTCAGGCACTCCATAAGGTGTCCCCGAGGTGTCCCCAAGGCATCCCCAGCTGTCCCCGAGGTGTCCCCACCTTCTCCTGCAGGGCCTCAGACATCTCCTGGATGCCCAGAACCTCCCCAAACACCTTCCCAAACCCCCTCCCATCCCCCTGGCTGCCCCTCAGGCACCCCATAAAACGTCTCCAAGATGTCCCCAGGGTGTCCCCAGGGTATCCCTGAGATGTTCCTAAGGTGCCCTCATCTTCTCCTGGAGGGTCTCACACATCTTCTGAGTGCCTCTGACCACGTAGAACGTCCCCCAACCCCTTCCCATCCCTCTGGCTGCTCCTCAGGCACTCCATAAAACGTCTCCAAGATGTCCCCAGCTGTCCCCAAGGTGTCCCCAAGTTGTCCCTGGGGTGTCCCCGAGGTGTCCCCACCTTCTCCTGCAGGGCCTCCCTCATCTCCTGGATGCCGGTGCGCTTGATGAACTCGGGCAGCTCGAAGGGCGGTTTCTCGATGCCCCTCTTGCCCTGCAGGTATTTCCTCTTGAAGCACCAGTGCCGCGGCACCGGCACCGAGTTCCGCGTGGCCTTCAGGTGCACCAGCAGCTTGGGGTCCTGCGCCGTCACGTCGTGCATCTCCACCACGTCCGGCCGGGCCACCAGCTGGGGGGACACAGGGGACATCAGGGGACAAAGGGGACTTGGGGCAGGGAGAGCCCCACATGGAGCTCCACCACGTCTCCACCACGTCCGGCCGGGCCACCAGCTGCGGGGACACAGGGGACATCAGGGGACAAAGCCAGGGAGAACCCCAAGGTGACACATGGAGCATCTCCACCACGTCCGGCCGGGCCACCAGCTGTGGGGACACAGGGGACATCAGGGGACAGCAGGGGACAAAGCCAGGGAGAGCTCCAAGGTGACACTGCAGGACCCATGTGGAGCATCTCCACCATGTCCAGGTGTGCCACCAGCTGGGGACAGAGGGGACATCAGGGGACAGTGGGGACAAAGGGGACAAAGCCAAGGAGAGCCCCAGGGTGACACATGGAGCATCTCCACCATGTCCAGGTGTGCCACCAGCTGGGGACAGCCAGGGGGACGTCAGGGGACATCAGGGGACAAAGGGGACTTGGGGCAGGGAGAGCCCCACATGGAGCTCCACCACGTCTCCACCACGTCCGGCTGGGCCACCAGCTGGAGGGACACAGGGGACATCAAGGGACAGCAAAGGACAAAGCCAGGGAGAGCTCCAAGGTGACACTGCAGGACCCCTGTGGAGCATCTCCACCATGTCCAGGTGTGCCACCAGCTGGGGACATCAGGGGACAAAGGGGACAAAGCCAGGGAGAGCCCCAGGGTGACACATGGAGCATCTCCACCATGTCCAGGTGTGCCACCAGCTGGGGACAGCCAGGGGGACGTCAGGGGACAAAGGGGACAGCAGGGACAGCAGGGGACAAATGGCTCAAAGGGGACAGCGGGGGACAAAGCCAAGGAGAGCCCCAGGGTGACACATGGAGCATCTCCACCATGTCCAGCTGGGCCACCAGCTGGGGACAGCCAGGGGGATGTCAGGGGACAAATGGGGACAAAAGGGGACAGCAGGGGACAGCAGGGACAGCCAGGGACAGCAGGGGACAAAGGGGAACGAAGGGGACAGCAGGGGACAAAGCCAAGGAGAGCCCCAGGGTGGCACATGGAGCATCTCCACCATGTCCAACCGGGCCACCAGCTGTGGGGACAGCCAGGGGGATGTCAGGGGACAAAGGGAACAAAAGGGGACAAAGGGGACTTGGGGCAGGGAAAGCCCCAGGGTGACACTGCAGGACCCACGTGGAGCATCTCCACCATGTCCAGGTGTGCCACCAGCTGGGGACAGCAGGGGACAGCCAGGGGGACATCAGGGGACAGTGGGGACAAAGGGGACAAAGCCAAGGAGAGCTCCAAGGTGACACATGGAGCATCTCCATCACATCTGGTCGGGCCACCAGCTGGGGACAGAGGGGACAGCCAGGGGACGTCAGGGGACAGCAGAGGACAAAGGGGACAAAGCAAGGGAGAACCCCAGGGTGACACTGTGGAACCCACATGGAGCATCTCCAGGTGTGCCACCAGCTGGGGACAGCGAGAGGGACATCAGGGGACAAAGGGGACTTGGGGCAGGAAGAGCCCTACATGGAGCATCTCTATCATGTCCAGGTGTGCCACCAGCTGGGGACAGCCAGGGGGACGTCAGGGGACATCAGGGAACAAAGCGGACAGCAGGGGACAGCAGGGACAGCAGGAGACAAAGGGGACAGCAGGGGACAAAGGGGACAGCAGGGGACAGAGCCAGGGAGAGCCCCAGGAGGGGCCAGGGCCGTGTCCCCAAGTGTCACCTGCTTCAGCTCGGCCACCGTGAACCTGTTCATGCGCCGCAGCTTCTTCTTGGACAGCTTGGGCACCTCCTGCTTCTTCTCCTGGGGACACGCGGGGACAGCACAGTGACACCGGCAGGGACACCCCGGGTGGCACCTGATGGCACCGCCCGCTGTCCCCATCCCTGTCCCACCCGGGGCCACCTCAGGGATTGTCCCCTCCTTCCCAGTCCCTGCTGTCCCCACCTCCGGTGTCCCCAATGTCACCCCGTCACCCTCAATGTCACAGCGCTGTCCCCAATGTCCCCATGTGCCACCTGCTTGTCCTCAGAGCTGTCCCCAATGTCCCCATGTGCTACCTGCTCATCCTTGGAAGTGTCTCTGTCACTACGTCAAAGTCCCCAATGTCCTGAGTGTCTCCAATGCCCCCCAGTGCCCCCATGTCCCCAGTGCCCCCATGTCCCCAGTGTCCCCAATGTCCCCAGTGTCCCCAGGTCCCCAATGTCCCCATGTCCCCACTGTCCCCTCTGTCCCCAATGCCCCAAATGTCCCAGTGTCCCCTCAGTGTCCCCGTGTCCCCAGTGCCACCTGCTTGTCCTCGGAGCTGTCCCCGTCACTACCCCAGTGTCCCCAGTGTCCACACTGTCCCCAATATCCCCAATGTCCCCAATGCCCCCAATGTCCCCAGTGTCCCAAATGTCCCCCAATGTTCCCAATGTCCCCTCAGTGTCCCCGTGTCCCCGGTGCCCCCTGCTCGTCCTCGGAGCTGTCCCTGTCACTACCCCAGTGTCCCCAATGCCCCCAATGTCCCCACTGTCCCCAATATCCCCAATGTCCCCAATGCCCCCAATGCCCCCAGTGTCCCCAATGCCCCTCAGTGTCCCCAGTGTCCCCAATGTCCCCGTGTCCCCGGTGCCACCTGCTCGTCCTCGGAGCTGTCCCTGTCACTACCCGTGTCCCCAATGTCCCCAATGTCCCCACTGTCCCCTCTGTCCCCAATGCCCCAAATGTCCCAGTGTCCCCTCAGTGTCCCCGTGTCCCCAGTGCCACCTGCTTGTCCTCGGAGCTGTCCCCGTCACTACCCCAGCGTCCCCAGTGTCCCCAATGCCCCAAATGTCCCCATGTCCCCACTGTCTCCAATGTCCCCTCCATCCCCAATGTCCCCAATGCCCCCAATGTCCCCTCAGTGTCCCCGGTGCCACCTGCTTGTCCTCGGAGCTGTCCCTGTCACTACCCCAGTGTCCCCAATGCCCCCAATGTCCCCACTGTCCCCAATATCCCCAATGTCCCCAATGCCCCCAATGCCCCCAGTGTCCCCAATGCCCTTCGGTGTCCCCAGTGTCCCCAATGTCCCCGTGTCCCCGGTGCCACCTGCTCGTCCTCGGAGCTGTCCCTGTCACTACCCCAGTGTCCCCAATGTCCCCCAGTTTCCCCAATGCCCCCAATGTCCCCTCAGTGTCCCCGTGTCCCCGGTGCCACCTGCTCGTCCTCGGAGCTGTCCCCGTCGCTGCCCCTGGTGCCATCCTCGGGTCCCTTTTTCGGGGGGCCCCGGCGCTCTCGGCCCGCTCGGCTCGCTCGGGCTCCTTCTCCTTGTCCTTCTTCACCTCGTCCGTCAGCTGCCGACGGACGGACACACGGACAGAGACAGGGACAGAGGGACAGGGACAAACAGACAGACAGGGACAGACGGACAAGGACAAACAAACAGGGACAGACAGGAACACGAACAGACAGGGACAGGGACAGACAGGGACAGAGGGACAGGGACAGGGACAGACAGGGACAGAGGGACAAACAGACAGGGACAGGGACAGGGACAGGGACAGACAGACGGACAAGGACAAACAGACAGGGACAGACAGGAACACGGACAGACAAGGACAGAGACAGACAGACAAGGACAAGGACAGACAAGAGACAGACAAGGAGAGACAGACAGGGACAGGGAACAGGGACAGGGACAGACAAACAGACAAGGACAGGCAAGGACAGACAGACAGACAAGGACAGGGACAGACAGAGACAGACAGGGACAGACAGGGACAAACAAACAGACAAGGACAGGCAGGGACAGACAGACAAACAGGGACAGACAGGAACAGACAAACAGACAAGGACAGACAAGGACAGAGGGACAGGGACACAGGAAACACAGTCAGGGGTCAGCAGCACCCAGGGGTGACCCAATGGTGACCCCCTGGCCCCCAGAGGTGACCCTAGAGGTGAGGCCAGAGGTGACCCCCAGCCACCAAAGATGACCCCCAGCCCCCAGGGATGACCCCAGAGGTGACCCCAGAGGTGACCCCAGGAGGTGACCCTCAGCCCCCCGAGGTGCCCCCTGTCCCCCAGGGATGACCCCAGGGTGCCCCCCCGGCCCCCTGAGGTGCCCCCTGTTCCCCAGAGATGACCCCAGAGATGACCCCAGGGTGACCCCCAGCCCCCAGGGGTGACCCCAGAGGTGCCCCCAGCCCCCAGAGATGACCCCAGGCACCCAGGGGTGACCCGCAGCCCCCAAAGATGACCCCCAGCCCCCAGGGATGACCCCAGAGATGACCCCAGGGTGCCCCGCAGCCCCCAGAGGTGACCCCAGGGTGCCCCCCCTGCCCCCCAGGGGTGCCCCCCGTCACCTTGAAGGCCTCGAAGATCCTCTTGAAGAAGACGAAGTTGGGGTCGTAGATCTCGGGCTCCTCGGTCACGTACTCGATCTCCACCTCGGGCTCGGCCCCGGGGGGCTCCCCCCCGCGGGGGGGGGGCGGGGCTGGGGGGCCCCTCCCGCCCCGCGCCCCTCCCCCGCTTCTTCTTCTTGCGGTTGCGGCGCTTCCGGTTCCGCTGGGACAGAGAGGGGACAGTGAGGGGACATTGGGGACAGAGGGACAGAGGGGACAGTGAGGGGACAGTGGGAACAGGGGGACAGTGAGGGGACATCAGGGACATCAGGGACATCAGGGACAGAGGGGACAGTGGGGACAGGGGGACACAGGGGACAACGAGGAGACAGCAAGGACAGCGAGGGGACATTGAGGACAGTGAGGGGACAGTGAGAGGACAGGGAGGGGACAATGGGGACAGTGAGGGGACATTGGGGACAGGGGGACACAGGGGACAGTGAGGGGACGTTGGGGACAGTGAGGGAACAATGGGGACAGTGAGGGGACAGTGAGAGGACAAGGAGGGGACAGGGAGGCGACAATGGGGACAGAGGGACAGAGGGAACAGTGAGGGGACATTGGGGACAGAGGGGACAGCGAAGGACAGTGAGGGACAGCAGGGACAGTGAGAGGACAGTGAGGGACAAGGAGGGACAAGGAGGGGACATCAGGGACAGGGGGACAGAGGGGACAGAGAGGCAACAGGGAGGGGACAGGGAGGGGACAGAGGTGGGACACGCCCACCCAACTGGGGGGACCCCAGGGTGACCCCAGGGTGACCAAGGTGACCCCAGGGTGAGCCAGACCCCTGCACTTCAGAGTGACAAAAGGGGACATTGGGGTGACCCCCAAATGACCCCAACCCCCCCCCAGACACCAAGAGGGGACACGGGTGACACCATGGTGACATCACGGTGACATCACAGTGACAGGGGTGAGCACAGAGCCACCCACCCCCCAAACAGACGCACCCCAGACCCACCCCCTGTGTCCCCCCTGTCCCCTCTGTCCCCTGTGTCCCCCCTGTCCCCTGTGTCCCCCCTGTCCCCTGTGTCCCCTCTGTCACCTCCTTCTTGGACGTCCCCGGCTCCTCCTCCGCCTCCGAGGCCGAGGCCGACGCCCGCAGCTCCGTCTCCATCTCATCCTCGGCTGGGGGGGGCACGGGGGGGTCAGGGGTGCAGCCCCCCACCCTTGGGTGTCACCTCCCACCCTTGGGTGCTGCCCCCCCCACCTTTGGGTGTCACCTCCCCCCCCCTTTGGGTGTCACTTGGGGACACCTGAAGACACTGTGGATGGACTTGGGGAAACCTGGGGACACCCTGGGGACACTGGGGGTCACCTGGGGATACTTGGGGACACCTGAGGACACCGTGGGTGGCACTGGGGACCCTGGGGACACCTGGGGACATATCTGAGGACACCTGGGGGACACTTGAGGACACGTGGGGGACACCTGGGGACACTGGGGACACACCTGGGGACCCTGGGGGATACCTGGGGACACCCGAGGACACCCTGGGGACCCTGGGGACACCTGGGGACATATCTGGGGACACCAGGGGACACCTGGGGACACTGGGGACACACCTGGGGACACCTGGGGGACACTTGGGGGACACTTGGGGACACCTGGGGACACCCTGAGGACACCGTGGGTGGCCCTGGGGACCCTGGGGACCCCTGGGGACAGGGGGGGCTCACCCGAGACCCCCGGCACGGTGACCAGCTCCTCCTGCCGGCTCTCCTTCAGCTGCAGGATCTTCTCCAGCGCCTGCGGGATCTTGGGGCCCACCCCGGGGTCCTCAGCCTGGGGAGGGGGGGCACGGGGGGGTCAGGGAGACCCCCGGGATCAGAGAGACCCCCAGGGACCCAGAGAGACCCCCGGGATCAGAGAGACCCCCGGGATCATCCCGGGAATCAGAGACCCCCGGGACTCTGCTGAAGTCGGGGAGACTCCCGGGATTGCCCCCAGAGAGACCCCAGACCCAAAAACCCCAGAGCCCCTCCAATAGAGACCCCCACCCCACCAAGACCCCCACCCCTGAGACCCCCACCCCAGGGACCCCAATAGAGACCCCAATAAAAATCGCAGCCCCACACCGGCCCCAAACCCACAGACCCCCCATAGAGACCCCCCCCCAATAAAGACCCCAGCCCCACAGAGACCCCCACAACAGAGACCCCCCAGAGCCCCCAGCCCCCCCAGACCCCAGATCCCCCTTTAGAGCCCCCAAAACCCCCAGCCCCACAGAGACCCTCCCCAATAGAGACCCCCACAGCCCCCCTGAGCCCCCCAAAGCCCCCAGCCCCCCCCGAAGCCCCCAGCCTCCCAGATTCGCCCAGATCCCCCCAGCCCCCCAAAGCCCCCCCAGAGCCCCCAGCCCCACAGAGCCCCCCCGAGCCCCCAGGCCCCCTGATCCCCCAGAGCCCCCAGCCCCACAGAGCCCCCCCGAGCCCCCAGGCCCCCTGATCCCCCAGAGCCCCCCCCAGCCCCCCCCTTAAAACCCCCAGCCCCACAGAGACCCCCACAATAGAGACCCCCCAGAGCCCCTCAGCCCCCCCACAGCCCCCCAGAGCCCCCAGTTCCACAGAGCCACCAGCCCCCCCAGCCCCCCAGAATCCCCCCCAAGCCCCCCGAAGCCCCCAGCCCCCCAGAGCCCCCCAAAGCCCTCCAGAGACCCCGAGATCCCCCCAAGAGTCCCCCCAAAACCCCCAGCCCCACAGAGACCCTCCCCAATAGAGACCCCCCCCAGCCCCCCTGAGCCCCCCAAAGCCCCCAGCCCCACAGAGCTCCCCAGCCCCCCCTAAAACCCCCAGCACCCCAGAGCCCCCCCGATCCCCCCAAAGCCCCCAGCCCCACAGAGACCCCCACAACAGAGACCCCCCAGAGCCCCCCCAGCCCCCCTGAGCCCCCAGCCCCACAGAGCCCCCCCGAAGCCCCCCCAAAGCCCCCAGCTCCCCAAAGCCCCCAGCCCCCCACAACCCCCCCAGAGCCCCCAAAGCCCCCCCAGAGCCCCTGGCCCCACAGAATCGCCCCAGCCCCCCCACAACCCCCCCAGAGCCCCCCAGCCCCCCAGAGCCCCCAGCCCCACAGAGCCCCCCCGAAGCCCCCCCAAAGCCCCCAGCTCCCCAAAGCCCCCAGCCCCCCCACAACCCCCCCAGAGCCCCCCAGCCCCCCAGAGCCCCTGGCCCCACAGAGACCCCCACAACAGAGACCCCCCAGATCCCTCTCAGAGCCCCCAAAACCCCCAGCCCCACAGAGACCCTCCCCAATAGAGACCCCCCTCAGCCCCCCTGAGCCCCCCAAAGCCCCACCAGCCCCCCCAGCCCCACAGAGACCCCCCAGAATACCCCCAGAGCCCCCCCAGCCCCACCTCTCTGCTGTCGTCTCCGGGGGGCGGGGGGGGCCCGCGGGGCCGGGGGGCTCCCATGGGCAGGGGGGCTCCCATGGGGCTGCCTGGGGGGGGGGGGAGGAGACACAAAGATGACGTCAGCAAAGGGACAAACCCCGCCCCCTCCCCCTCCCCCACCCCAGGGTTCCCTTCTCACCTCGGGGCGGGGCCAGGGGGGTCCTGGCACCCATGGGTGCTGCCTCGGGGGGCGGGCGGGGGGCGGGGGGGGTCAGCTTGGCCATCTCCTGCTGCTGCCGCTCCTGTTCCAGCAGCACCGCGGCCTGGGGGGCACCGGGGGGCTCAGGGGGGGCTCAGGGGGTGTCCCCCCCACCCATGGGTGCCCCCCCCACCCAAGAGTGCCTCCCCCACCCAAGGGTGGCCCCCTCCTCACCCGTTTCTGCTGCTCCAGCAGCTCCTGCTCCTTGGCCTTGTCCCCAAATGGGTGCTGGCCCTGGGGGGGGTGGGGGCACAGTCAGGACCCCCCCCCAGCACCCAAGGGTGCCCCCCACCCGCCCACCGGGGGTCACCCACCCCTCAACCAGCCCCCACCCCCAAAAACCACAAGTCCCACGCCAGAGTCCCCCCTGCACCCCTTTAACCCCCCCCCCAAGCTCTTTGGAACCCCCAAAATCCCCACTGCCCACCCCCCCCGTGCCCCCCCAGCACCCATGGGTGCCCCCCCGGACCCGGGCCCCGCTCCTCCTGCAGCAACAAGGACACTTTAACACCCCCAAACCCCCGACAAATCCCCCCCAAACCCCCCCAGATCCCACCCCCAAGACCCCTCTGTGCCCCCCCAGCACCCTTGGGTGCCCCCCCCCCGAATCTGCGCCCGCTCCTCCTGCAGCAACAGGGATGCTTTAATCCCTCCAAGACCCCCTAAATCCCCTACAAAACACCCCAAACCCCCCCCAAACCCCCCCAAATCCCACCCCCCGAGACCCCCCGTGCCCCCCAGCACCCTTGGGTGCCCCCGCCAGACCCACACCCGCTCCTCCTGCAGCAGCAGGGACACTTTAACCCCCCCAAGACCCCCTAAATCCCCCAAAAACCCCCCCAAATCCCACCCCCAGCCCCCCTGCGTGCCCTCCCAGCACCCTTGGGTGCCCCCCCGGACCTGCGCCCGCTCCTCCTGCAGCAGCAGGGACACTTTAACCCCCCCAAGACCCCCTAAATCCCCCAAAAAGCACCCCAAAACCCCCCCAGACCCCCCCAAATCCCACCCCCGTGCCCCCCCAGCACCCTTGGGTGCCCCCCCGGACCTGCGCCCGCTCCTCCTGCAGCAGCAGCGCCGCCTGCTGCTGGGCCAGCGTCAGCCGCTCCTCCTCCGACAGCCCCGCGGGGGGAGGGGGCGGCGGCGGCACCGGGACCCCCCCCCACGGGCCCCCCCAGCCCGAAATTCAGCCCCAGGCCCGGCGGGGGAGGGGGCGGCACCAATGGGTGCTGCAGGGGCAGCGCTGGGGGCAGCTGGGGGAGGGGGAGTTTGGGGGGGGTCAGTGGGTGTCACCCCCACCCCAAAATTGAACCCCCCAACCCAGAATTCAGACCCCGAGCCCCCCCACCCCTAAATTTAACGGCCCCAGCGCCCCAAATTTGGGTGCTGAACCCCCCCTGGAGCCCCCCACCCCAAAATTGAAATGCCCCCCCCAGGATTCAGGTTGGGGGCGGGGCATGAAAGCCCCGAGCCCCCCCACCCCCCAATTTAACGGCTGCAAATTTGGGTGCTGAACCCCCCCACACCTTGAGCCCCCACCCCCAAATTTAACAGCCCCAAGAGCCCCAAATTTGGGTGCTGAACCCCCCCTGGAGCCCCCCACCCCCAAATTTAACAGCCCCAAGAGCCCCAAATTTGGGTGCTGAACCCCCCCTGGAGCCCCCCACCCCCAAATTTAACGGCCCCAGAGCCCCAAATTTGGGTGCTGAACCCCCCCACACCTTGAGCCCCCACCCCAAAATTTGGGGAGACTCCTGGGATTGCCCCCCGAGAGACCCCAGACCCAAAAACCCCAGACCCCCCCCAATAGAACCCCTTCCCTGAGACCCCCACCCAATAGAGACCCCAATTAACCCCCCCAAAAATGACCCCAGACCCCCCCAAATTGTGCCCTCACCCCCTCCCCCCCCCCAAACCTGACCCTGCGCCCCCCACCCCCCCCCAGAGCCCCCCAAAATCGCACCTGGGGGGGCGGGGCTTTGTCCCCCTCCTCGGGGCGCAGGGCGGGGCGGCTCAGCACGATCCCAGTCTGGGGGAGGGGGGCACAAATTGGGGAGGGGGGGGTCGCTGTGAGCCCCTCCCCCGCTCGGAGGGGACATGGGGACCCCCCCTCTGAGAGGGTGGGGGCAGCAGGAGCCATCCCACCCCCCCAAAAAATGGGATCAATCTGCCCAAAGTCAGACGGAAGCTGCGCAAAATCGCATTGGACCCCCAAAAATCGCATTGGACCCCCAAAAAATCACATTGGACCCCCAAAAAGTCACATTGAATCCCCAAAAATCGCATTGATCCCCCAAAAAATCCCATTGAACCCCCAAAAAATCCCATTGGACCCCCAAAAAATCATATGGGACCCCCAAAAAATCACATTGAACCCCCAAAAAATCGCATGGGACCTCCAAAAAATCGCATTGGACCCCCAAAAAATCGCATTGGACCCCCACAAAATTACATTGGACCCCCAAAATCATATTGGACCCCCAAAAAATCACATTGAACCTCCCCAAAATCACATTGATCCCCCAAAATCACATCAAACCCCCTCAAATCATATCAAACCCCCACAAAATCAAATTAAACCCCCCCAAAATCACACTAAACCCCCTCAAATCACATCAAGCGCCCCCAAAATCAAATTAAGCCCCCCCCAAATCACATCAAGCCCCCCAAAAATCACATTAAAACCCCCAAAATCACATCAGACTCCCCCCAAAATCACATTAAATGCCCCCAAAATCACATCAAACCCCCACAAAATCAAATTAACACCTCCAAAACCACATCAAATTCCCCCAAAATCACATTAAATGCCCCCAAAATCACATCAAGCCCCCCAAAATTACATCAAGTGCCCCCCAAACCACATTAAACTCCCTCAAAATCACATCAAACCCCCCCGAAATCACATCAAACCCCCCCAAAATCACACTAAACCCCCTCAAATCACATCAAGCCCCCCAAAAATCACATTAAATGCCCCCTAAATCACATCAAGCCCCCTCAAAATCACATCAAACCCCCCCAAAATCACATTAACCCCCCCAAAATCACATTAAACGCCCACAAAATTAACATCAAGCCCCCCAAAATCACATTGAACCCCCCAAAAATCACATCAAACCCCCCCAAAATGACACCAACCCCCCAAAAATCACATCAAACCCCCCCAAAATGACACCAACCCCCCAAAAATCACATTAAACGCCCCCTAAATCACATTAAGCTCCCTCAAAATCACATTAGCCCTCTAAAAATCACATCGAACGACCCCGAAATGAAACCAAAACCCCCTCGAAAATCACATTAAACCTAAAGATTAAATCTGAAGATTAAATGCAAGAATTAAATCTAAAGATTAAACCTAAAGATTAAAGCTAAAGCCCTCGGGGCTCTCACCTGCAGGGTGTAGGCCTGGAGCCGCTCCACCAGCTCCTCCCGGGTGCCTGGGGAGGGGAGGGGGGGGGCTCAGGGACCCCCAAATTCTGCCCCGACCCCTCCCCAAATTCCCCTGTCCCCGAAATCCCCTCAGCACCCCGGGAATTCCCCCCCAAAAACACCCCCGGGTGACACCAAACCCCCCCAAAATACCCCAGGGACTCCTGAGCCCCCTCAGGACTCCCCAGATACCCCCAGGGAACCCCAAAATACCCCAAAAATCCCCCCAAAATCCCCCCAAAATCCCTCAAAAAATCCCCGCAGGTGAGTCCTGAGCCCCCCCACCCCCTCAGGTGTTCCCCGGCACCCCCGGATCCCCTCAGGGAACCCCGAAATCCCCAAATTCCCCCAAATTCTCCCAAATTCCCCTCAAATCTCCCCTCAAACCACCCCCAAAAACCCCAAAATCCCCCAATTTCCCCTCAAACCACCCCCCAAAACCCCGAGACCCCCAAAATTCCCTCAAATTCTCCTCAGATCTCCCCTCGAGCCACCCCCAAAAAACCCAAATTCCCCTCAGATCTCCCCTCAAACCACCCCCAAAAACCCCGAAACCCCCAAATTCCCCCAAATTCCCCTCAGATCTCCCCTCAAGCCACCCCAAAAACCCCGAAACCCCCAAATTCCCCCAAATTCCCCTCAGATCTCCCCTCCAGCCACCCCGAAACCCCCAAACTCCCCCAATTTCCCCTCAGATCTCCCCTCACTCCCCTCAGCTGACCCCAGGTCCGCCCCCCCCCCCTCAGTTTCCCGCCCAGCGCTCGGATCTCCCCTCACGGCTCCTCCCGCTCCCTCCCCGCACCCTGCGCGGGCGCTCCGATGCCGGCCAGCGTGGCCTGGAGCTCGGGGTGGGCCCAGCCCGCGTAGGGCGAGCGCTCGGGGCCGCGGGGGTCCCTGAGGGGCTCCCCGGGCCCGGCTCCGGCCGCCGCCGCCGCATCCCCGCGCTCCGCCGCCATCTTGGCCGCGCCGCCGCCGCCGAGAGCGCCGCGGCCAATCAGAGAGCGCGGCGCCGCGCCGTGCGTGCTGACGTCACGGGGACCCGCGCGGCCCTCAGGGGTACGGGGGGGTGTTGTTGTGATGACGTCAGTGTTGTTGTGGTGACGTCAGTGTTGTTGTGGTGGCGTCAGCGTTGTTGTGGTGACGTCACGATGCCCGCCATTCCCCCGCAGGCTCGCTCATTAACATGGCCCCGCCCACCCCCACTGCCCGCCAAACCCCCCGCGTTCCAACTCCTCATTTGCATGGCCCCGCCCACCCCACTGCCCGCCAAACCCTCCGCGTTCCAAATCCTCATTTGCATGGCCCCGCCCACCCCACTGCCAGCCAACCCCCCCGGGTTCCAAATCCTTATTTGCATGGCACCGCCCACACGCGTCCACGCTCATTTGCATGGCACCGCCCCAAATGAGCTCTCATTTGCATCGCACCGGGACGCACGGCTGATTTGCGGGAGCTCGGGCGTGATCCGGCCCCTCGTTTGCATAACCGCGCTGATTATGCGGGAAAAGCCCCGCCCTCCACCCTGGCCCCGCCCTCCTCCCTGGCCCCGCCCTCCTCCCTGGCCCCGCCCCCAAGCGCGCCCATTCATCCCTCAGGGGCGCGGTTCATTTTTAGGCCACGCCCACTCCGGCCGCGCGCCGACCCCGCCTCCAAGGGGGCGCGGCCTCTTCCTTCCCCGGAAGTGACGTCGCCGCCGCCGCTCTACCCGGAAGTGCCGCCGCAGGTGAGCGCGCGCCGCGCGGCGGGGGCGGGGCCCGGCGGGGGGGGTCCCGGAGCCCCTCCCCCCCATCCCCTCCCCCACCCTCGGGGGGGGGGGGGGTCCCTGAACCCCTCCCCCCCCCCCCCTCTCGTGTCGCCCCCAGCCCCGCGATGTCGCGCGCCACAAAGCGGAAGCACGTGGTGCAGCAGCTGCTGGAGGAGCGCGTGCAGCCCGGGGAGGGGCAGAGCGTGGTGCGGGTGAGAGCGGGGGGGGCACCGGGGGGACACCGGGGACACTGGGGGGGCACTGGGGACACTGGGGACACTGAGGGGATATTGGGGACAGTGGGGGGGCACCGGGGACACTGGGGGGACACTGGGGGCGCATTGGAGGCATTGGGGACACTGGGGACATTGAGGGGGACATTGGCGATATTGGGGCATCGGGTCACTGGGGACACAGGGGACAGTGGGGGGGCATTGGGGACATTCTGGGGACAATGGGGACAGTGGGGGGGACATTGAGGACACTGGGGGGGCACTGGTGACATTGGGGCATTGGGTCACTGGGGACAGTGGGGGGGCTTTGGGGACATTGGGGACACTGGGGACAGTGGGGGGGGGGGTACCGGGGGGACATTTGGGACACTGGGGACATTGGGGGGACATTGCGGACAGGGGGGACATTGGGGACGTTGAGGGGACATTGAGGGGATATTGGGGACACTGGGGACAATGGGGGGACATTGAGGACACTGGGGGGACATTGGGGACACTGGGGACACTTGGGACGTTGGGGACACTGGGGGGACATTAGGTACATTGGGGACATTGGGGACGTTTGGGACTTTGGGGGGCACTGGGGACACAGGGTGCGCATTGGGGACATTGAGGGGGACACTGGAGATATTGGGGCATTGGGTCACTGGGGACACTGGGGACGTTGGGGGGACATTGGGGACATTGCGGGGGCACTGGGGGGACATTGGGGACAGTGGGGACATTGGGAGTGCATTGCAGGCATTGGGGACAATGGGGATATTGGGGACAATGGGGAGACATTGGGGACAGTTGGGGGGACACTGCAGGGACATTGGGGGCAGTGGGGACATTGAGGGGACATTGGGGGGACATTGGGGACAATGGGAAGACACTGGGGACATTGGACATTGGGGACATTGGACATCGGGGACATTGGAGCCACATCGGGGACATTGGGGTGACATTGGGGACACTGGGGGGGCACCGGGGGGACATTGGGGACAGACATTGGGGCATTGGGGACACTGGGGATAGTGGGGACGCTGGGGGGACATTGGGGGGCATTGGGGACATTGAGGGGACATTGAGGGGACATTGGGGACATTGGGGACAGCGGGGCCGTGTCCCCGCAGGTGTTGGGGACGCCGGGGAACAACCTGCACGAGGTGGAGACGGCGGAGGGGACGCGGTTCCTGGCCAGCATGCCCCCGCGCTTCCGGCGGCACATCTGGATCAAGAGAGGTGACACCGCCACCCTGACACTGTGTCATTGTCACTGTGCCACCCTGTCATTGTCACTGTGTCATTGTCACTGTGTCACCCTGTCACTGTCACTGTGTCACTGTCATTGTCACTGTGTCATTGTCACCCTGTCATTGTCACTGTGTCACCGTGTCACTGCCCCCGCGCTTCTGGTGCCACATCTGGATCAAGAGAGGTGACACTGCCACCCTGACACTGTCACTGTGTCACCCTGTCACTGTGTCATTGTCACCCTGCCGTTGTTCCCCTGGCACCGCCCCCCCTGCCCTCCTGCCACCCCTCCCCACCACGGCACTGTCACCTGTCCCTGTGGGACTCTCGTGTCCCTGCTGTCCCCAGTGTCCCCAATGTCCCCAATGCTGTCCCCTCACTGTCCCCCCAGGTGATTTCCTGCTGTCCCCAATGCTGTCCCCAATGTCCCCTGCTGTCCCCCCCAGGTGATTTCCTGCTGTCCCCAGTGTCCCCAATGTCCCCTGCTGTCCCCCCAGGTGATTTCCTGCTGTCCCCAGTGCTGTCCCCAATGTCCCCTGCTGTCCCCTCACTGTCCCCCCCAGGTGATTTCCTGCTGGTCGATCCCATCCGCGAGGGCTCCAAGGTCAAGGCCGAGATCTCCCTGGTGCTGCTGCCGCCCCACGTGCGCTCGCTGCAGCGCCAGGGGCCTCTGGTAGGACCCAGACACCCCGAAAACACCCCGAAAACACCCCAAAATACCCCCCAAAACACCCCGAAAACACCCCGAAACAGCCCAAAACACCCCAAAAACAGCCCCAAAATACCCCCAAAACAGCCCAAAAATACCCCAAACCAGCCCAAAACATCCCAAAACAGCCCAAAATACCCCAAAAAACAGCCCCAATACACCCCAAAAACAGCCCAAAACACCCCAAAAACACCCCAAACCAGCCCAAAACATCCCCGAAATATTCCGAAACATCGAAAAAAAAAAGCCCAAAATATCTGAAAATATCCCAAAAATAACCAGAATATCCCAAAAAAAATGCCCCCAAACGCCCCCCAAAACACCCCGACCCCCCAAAAGCACCCCCCAAAATCCCCCAAAATTCTGCAAAAACACCCCGAGCCCCCCCCCCAAATTACCCTACCAGAGCCCCCCGTCCCCAAAATCTCCCCCCTGAGCCGCTCCCAGCGCCCCCAGTGACCCCCCAGTGACCCCCCAGTGCCCCCAGTGACCCCCCAGTCCCTCCCAGTGTTCCCAGTGCCCCTCCCAGTGACCCCCATGACCCCCCAGTGACCCCCAGTGACCCCCCCAGTGACCCCCCCCCTGCCCCCCCCCAGGCCCGAGGCCTTCGCGCCCCTGGAGAGGAAAAACCCCCCGGAGGGGTGAGTGGGGGAGGGGCAGCAATGGGGGGGGGGGGGGGGCAAAAATGGGGGGGGGGGGGCAATGGGGTCAAAATGGGGGAGGGGCAAGAAAATTGGGGGGGGAAAGGGGCTGAATGGGGGGGGGTCAGGAGTTGTTAATTAGGAGGAATTGTTAATTGGGGGAATAAGGGGGTGGTAGTTAATTGGGGGTTGATCATGGGTATTAATTGGGGGTTGATGACAGGCGTTAATTGGGGGTTGATAACGGGCGTTAATTGGGGATTGATGACGGGCGTTAATTGGGGGTTGATGACGGGGCGTTAATTGGGGGTTGATGACGGGCATTAATTGGGGGTTGATAACGGGCGTTAATTGGGGATTGATAATGAGCATTAATTGGGGATTGATGACGGGCGTTAATTGGGGGTTGATAATGGGCGTTAATTGGCGGCAGTAATGGGAATTAATTGGGATTTCGTTTTAATTTAATGAGGTGATTGGGGTAGCGAGGCGTTAATTGGGCAGCAATAAGGTGAATCTTAATTAATGGGGGATAACGAGGGACAGGGAGCCACACTGGGGACACGCTGGGGACACATTGGGGACACGCTGGGGACACGCTGGGGACACGTTGGGGACACATTGGGGACACGCTGGGGACACCTTGGGGACACCTTGGGGACACGGTGCCACCCCTGGTGCCACCCCCGGTGTCCCCCCCAGGGACAGCCCCGGGGGTCTCTTTGTCAACACCAACCGGGGGGGGGACCCCTGGGGACATCGGGGACAGCTCTGGGGACAGCGAGGACAGCGACGGGGACAGCGAGGAGGACACGGGGACAGCAATGGGGACAACGAGGACAACGAGGACAGCGATGGGGACAACGAGGACAGCGGTGACAGCGACGGGGCCAGCTCGGCGCGGGGACACACGGGGGACACAGAGGCCACCACGGGTGACACCACAGAGGCCACCACCAGTGACACCGGGGCCAGCGCGGCCCCGCAGCCAAAGGACAATGGGGGACAGGGGGGACAGGGGCCAAGGGGACCAATAAAGGAGGCGCTGGTGGCACTGGGGACACGGCGGGGGGTGGCACTGGGGACACCGCGGGGGGTGGCACTGGGGACACCGCGGGGGTGGCACTGTGTCCCCATCCCCCCCCCCCAGTGACACAGGCGGTGACACCAAAGTGACTCCCAGAGGCTTTTATTGTCCCCAGGGCGGGGAGAGGGGACAGGGGTGTCCCCAGGGTGTCCCCAGATGTCCCCAGGGTGTCCCCGGGTATCCAGAGTGTCCTGAGGAGTCCCAAAGGTGTCCCCAAGTGTCCCAGGGGTGTCCCCAAGTGTCCCAAGGTGGCCCCTGCCTCTCACTTGGTGATGGTGTTCCTGCAAGGAAAAGGGGGGGGGGTCAGGGTCCCAGTTCCTCCCAGTGCTCCCAGTTTGTCCCAGTCCATCCAAGTTACCCTGAAATCCCTTCCCAGTCCATCCCAGTTCCCCCCAATGCCCTCCCAGTCCCTCCCAGTTTGTCCCAGTTCCCTTCCAGTGCCCCTTAAATCCCCTCCCAATCTCTCCCAGTTCCCATTAAACCTCTCCCAGTCCCCCCCAATGCCCCTCCCAGTTCCCCCCAGTTCCCTCCAGTCCCCCCCAGTCCCATCCCAGTCCCTCCCAGTCCCCTCCCAGTCCCTCCCAATCCTCTCCCAGTCCCCCCCAGTCCCCCCCAATCCCCTCCCAGTCCCCCCCCAATCCCCTCCCAATCCCCTCCCAGTCCATCCCAGTCCATCCCAGTCCATCCCAGTCCCTCCCAATCCCCTCCCAGTCCCCCCCAGTCCATCCCAATCCCCTCCCAGTCCCTCCCAGTCCCTCCCAGTCCCCCCAGTCCCCCTCCCTCACGCGTTCATGCTCTTCCCCGAGCCGCTCAGGACGATGTACGGCGTTTTCTGCGCTCGCTGCTTCTCCTGCAGCAGCGCCACCGTGCCCAGGGGGGTGTCACTGGAGCTCATCTTCTTCAGCAGCTGCGCCCGGAAACGGGGAAAGGGGGGGACCCCGAAATCAGGGGGGTCCCGAAAAAACCCCGAATCCCCCCAAATCCCCCTAAAATCCCGCAAAATTCCCCTAAAATTCCCTAAAATTCCCTAAAATCCCCCAAATCCCCCTAAAATCCTCCCAAAATTCCCTAAAATCCCCTAAAATTACCCCAAAATTCCCCCAGAATTCCCTAAAATTCCCCCTAAAATCCCCTAAAATCCCCCCAAATTCCCCAAAATTCCCCCAAAATTCCCTAAAATCCCCCAAATCCCCCTAAAATCCTCCCAAAATTCCCTAAAATCCCCCAAAAATCCCCTAAAATTCCCCCAAAATCCCCTAAAATTCCCCCAAAATCCCCTAAAATCCCCCCAAAATCTCCCAAAATCCCCTAAAATCCCCCCAAATTCCCCAAAATCCCCTAAAATCCCCCCAAAATCCCCTAAAATCCCCCAAAATTCCCCTGAAATTCCCCAAAATCCCCCTGAAATTCCCTAAAATTCTCCCAAAATTCCCTAAAATTCCCCCAAAATCCCCTAAAATTCCCTAAAATTCTCCCAAAATTCCCCAAAATCCCCCCAAAAATTCCCTAAAATTCCCTAAAATCCTCCAAAATTCCCTAAAATTCCCCAAAATCCCCCCCTCACCGCCTCCTCATCCAGCTTCTTCATCCTCCTCTCCGTCTTCATCTTCCCCCGAGCCCTTCCCGTGGAAACGATGGGAGAGCTGCCGGAAGGCCTGGGGACAGCGGGGGACATTGGGGACACCCAGGGGGGGTTTTGGAGCCACAGAGAGGTTTTGGGGACACCCAGGGTTTTTTGGGGGACACCAAGAGTGGGTTTTGGGGGTTTTTGGGGACACCCAGGGGGGTTTTGGGGACACCAAGGAGACTTTTTGGGGTTTCTGGGGACACCAGGGGGGGTTTTGGGGGACACCGAGGGGGTTTTGGGGATTTTTGGGGGGACACCAGGGGTGGGTTTTGGGTGTTTTTGAGGACACCAAGGGGGCTTTTTGGGGGTTTTGGGGATACCAGGGGGCTGTTTTGGGGACACTGAGGGGGTTTTTGGGGACACCCAGGGTGTTTTGGGGGTTTTTTGGGTGTTTTGGGGGTGTTTTTGGGGACACCAGGGGGGGTTTTGGGGGGGGTTTTGGGTGTTTTTGGGGACACGGCACCTCCTTGGGGGTCAGCTTGCGGCCGGTCTCGTCCACGTACTCGATCTTGACGTCGGGTCTGTACCCGTCCTTCTCCTTGAAATCCTGCGTGAAACCGCGGTACTCCTCGCGCCGGCTGTACTTGTCATCGATGGCCCTGGGGACAATGGGGACATTGGGGACACTGAGGGGACACTGAGGGGACATTGGGGACACTGAGGGGACAATGGGACACTCCTCGCGCCGGCTGTACTTGTCATCGATGGCCCTGGGGGGACAGGGGACATTGGGGACACTGAGGGGACATTGGGGACACTGAGGGGACATTGGGGTACAGTCCTGGCTGTACTTGTCATCGATGGCCCCTGGGGACAGCGAGGGGACATTGGGGACACTGAGGGGACATTGGGGACATTGGGACACTCCTCGCGCCAGCTGTACTTGTCATCGATGGCCCTGGGGACAGCGGGGGACATTGGGGACATTGGGGACACTGAGGGGACATTGGGGACACTGAGGGGACATTGGGGACAATGGGACACTCCTCGCGCCGGCTGTACTTGTCATCGATGGCCCTGGGGACAGGGGACAGCTTTGGGGACACTGGGGACATTGGGGACACTGAGGGGACATTGGGGACATCGGGAGGCTCAGGGTGACACAGTGGGTAACACAAACAATGAAACGGGTGACACCCAGGGGTGACACAGGTGACAGAGGTGACAGGTGACACAAGTGACCCCCAGGGGTGACACAGGTGGCCCAGGTGACACAGGTGACACACAGGTGACACAGGTGACACAGGTGACCCCCAGGTGACACACAGGTGACACAAGGGTGACACAAGGGTGACACAGGTGACACAGGTGACACACAGGTGACACACAGGTGACCCAGGTGACAGGTGACACAGGTGACAGGTGACAGGTGACCCCCAGGTGACCCCCCAGGTGACACAGGTGACACACAGGTGACACAGGGTGACACACAGGTGACACACCAGGTGCCACGCACATCTTGTCCTCGATGCAGTAGACGGCCGAGGGGCAGCGATTTGTTCGGGGCTTTCACCCGCGCCACCTTCTGCACCGTGGTCTCCAGCAGCCCTGGGGGCACGGGGGAGGGGGTGAGACCCCCAAAAACCCCCCAAAAACCCCACAGGGACCCCAAAAACCCCATAGAGACCCCAAAAACCCCACAGGGACCCCCCAGGGACCCCCAAAAACCCCCCAAGGACCCCAAAAACCTCATAGAGACCCCAAAAACCCCACAGGGACCCCCCAGGGACCCCAAAAAAACCCCACGGGGACCCCAAAAAACCTCATAGAGACCCCAAAAAACCCACAGGGACCCCCCAGGGACCCCAAAAAACCCACAGGGACCCCAAAAAACCCACGGGGACCCCAAAACCACCCAAAGGGATCCCCAAAACCCACAGGGACCCCCAAAACCCCAAAATTTCTCCTCAAAACCCCAAAATTTGCCCCAAACCCTTGGAATTTTCTCCCCCCAAACCTGGAATTTCCCCCGGAATCTGTCCCCAAAACCCTCGAATTTGCCCCCAAACCCCTGGAATTTTCCCCCCAAAACCCAAAATTTATCCTCCAAACCCCAAAATTCCCCCCAAACACCCAGATTTCACCCCCAAACCCCCAAATTTTCCCCTGAAACCCCAAAATCCCCCCCCCGAAACTCCAGAATTTCCCCCCAAAAGCCCCAAAATTTGTCGCCAAAACACCAACATTTATGCCCAAACCCCTCAAATTTTCACCACAAACCCCCCGAATTTCATCCCAAAACCCCAAAATTTATCCCCAAAATCCCAAATTTTCCCCCAAACCCCAAAATTTATCCCCAAAACCCTCAAATTTCCCCCCAAACCCCCAAAATTTTCCCCCAAACCCCAAAATTTCCCCCCAAATTCTCCCCCAAACCCCAAAATTTGTCCCCAAAACCCCAAAATTTGCCCTAAAACCCCCCAAATTTGTCCCCCAAACCCCCAAATTTCCCCCCCAAATTCTCCCCCAAAGCCCAAAATTTTCCCCCCAAACCCCAAATTCCCCCCCAAACCCCCAAATTTCCCCCCAAATTCTCCCCCAAACCCCAAAATTTATCCCCAAAACCCTCAAATTTGTCCCCAAACCCCCAAATTCTCCCCCCAAATTCTCCCCCAAAGTCCAAAATTTTCCCCCAAACCCCAAATTTTCCCCCCAAACCCCAAAATTTCCCCCCAAATTTCCCCCACCCCCCCCGCACCTTTGTTCTGGCAGAGCAGCAGCGCGGCCGCCAGGCCCCGGTTGACGATCGGCTCCTCGTCCAGGATGGTGGTGGAGGCGGCCGAGAACTGAAACGGGGGGGTCAGGGGGCACCCCAAAAACCCCCCAAAATCCACCCCCTGAACCCCAAAAACCCCCAAAATCCACCCCCTGAACCCCAAAAACACCCCAAAAATCCCCCCCTGAACCCCAAAAACCCACCCAGGCTGCTCCTGAACCCCAAAAATCTCCCCCTGAACCCCAAAAACACCCCCAGGGTGCCCCAAAAAACCCCAAAATCCACCCCCTGAACCCCAAAAACCCACCCAGGCTGCCCCAAAAACCCCAAAAATCTACCCAGGCTGTCCAAAAAAACCCAAAAATTTCCCCCTGAAACCCAAAAATCCCCCCCAGGCTGCCCAAAAAACCCCAAAATCCCCCCCAGGCTGTCCAAAAACCCCCCAAAAATCCCCCCCTGAACCCCAAAAATCCCCCCCAAACTGCCCCTGATCCCCAAAATCCCCCCAGGGTGCTCCTGAACCCCAAAAATCCCCTAAAAGGATCCCCACAGGGTTTGGGGTGACCCCGTTTTTGGGATGTTTCCCCATTTTTTGGGTGTTTTTCCCCGTTTTTGGGATGTTTCCCCATTTTTTGGTGTTTTTCCCCGTTTTTGGGGTGTTTTCCCCATTTTTAGGATGTTTTTCCCCATTTCTGGAGTCCCCCAGCCCATTTTTGGGGTGTTTTCTCCCGTTTTTTGGCATATTTTCCCCCATTTTTGGGGCGTTTCCCCCATTTTTGGCCTGGTTTTCCCCATTTTTGGGGTGTTTTCTCCCGTTTTTGGGATATTTTCCCCATTTTTGGGATGTTTTCCCCCGTTTTTCTGGTGTTTTCCCCCGTTTTTGCAGTATTTTCCCCATTTTTGGGATGGTTTTCCCCATTTTTGGGATATTTCCCCCCATTTTTGGGGTGTTTCCCCCCCATTTTTGGGGTGTTTCCCCCCTGTTTTTGAGGTGTTTTCCCCATTTTTAGGATGTTTCCCCCAGGCCATTTTTGGGGTGTTTCTCCCCATTTCTGGGGTCCCCCAGCCCATTTTTGGGGTGTTTTCTCCCGTTTTTGGGATATTTTCCCCTGTTTTTGGACTGGTTTTCCCCATTTTTGGGGTCCCCCAGCCCATTTTTGGGATGTTTCCCCCCATTTTCGGGCTCTCACGTCCTGGTGCTGCCGCTCCTCAGCCAGGTTGACGCTGCTCCAGCCGACGTTCTCCTCGCCCTCCGAGTCGGGGGGGCTCCGGGGGGGACGCCGGGCGCCCGGCGCGCTCCAGGGCCTGGGGACAGCCCGGGGACACGGGGGGGGGGCGTCAGGGGACACGGGGGGGGGCACGGGGAGGATGAATCCCCCTCAAATCCCCCCTAAAATCCCCAAAATCCCCTCAAATCCAGCCCCAAACTGCCCCCAAATCCATCCCCAAATCCCCCTCAAATCCAGCCCCAAACTGCCCCAAAATCCCCCTGAAATTCCCCCAAATCCCCCCAAATCCAGCCCCAAACCACCCCCAAATCCCCCAAAATCCCCCCCAAATCACTCAAAATCCCCCAAACTCCCCCAAATCCCCTTCAAATCAGCCCCAAACTGCCGCAAAATTCCCACTAAATTCCACCAAATCCCCCTCAAATCAGCCCTAAACTGCCCCAAAATCCCCCTGAAATTCCCCCTAAACTGCCCCAAAATTGCCCCAAATCAGCCCAAACCCCCCCCAAACCCCCCCCAAATCACTCAAAATCCCCCAAACTCCCCCAAATCCCCTACAAATCAGCCCCAAACTGCCCCAAAATCCCCCGAAATTCCCCAAATCCCCCAAATTCAGCCCCAAACCACCCCCAAATCCCCGCCCAATCAGCCCCAAATCCCACCCAAACCTCCCAAATCCTCCAAAATCCCCTAAACTGCCCCAGAATCTGCCCCCAAATGTCCCTAAAATCCCCCCGAATCAACCCCAAACTGCCCCCAAATCCCCCTCAAAATCCCGCCCAAAACCAGCCCCAAATCCTCCAAAATCTCCCCCAAATCCTCCACAAACTGCCCTGAAATCCCCTCGAAACTCCCCCAAATCAGCCCCAAACTGCCACAAAATCCCCCAAAATCCCCCCAATGACCCCAAATCCCCCTCAAATCCTCCCCAAACTCCCCCAAATCCCTCAAAATCCCCAAAATCCCTCCCCAAATCACCCAAAATCCCCCCAAGTCCCCCCCAAATCCCCCTGAAATCCCCCCCAAATCCGCCCCCAAACTGCCCCGAAATCCCCCCCAAATCACCCGAAATCCCCCAAGTCCCCCCCAAACCAGCTCCAAATCCCCCCAAATCCCCTCCAAACCCCCCCAAATCAGCTCCAAAGCCCCCCAAGCCCCCCCAAAATCCCCAAAATCCCCCCCAAACCAGCTCCAAGCCCTCCCAAATCCCCCCCAAATCAGCCCCAAATCAGCCCCAAACTGCCCCAAATCCCCCCAAAATCCCCCTCAAATCCCCCCCAAAATCCCCCCAAACCCCCTTCAAATCAGCCCCAAATCCCCCTCAAATCCCCCCCAATGACCCCAAATCCCCCTCAAATCAGCCCCCAACCCCCCCAAACTGCCCCAAACCCCCCCAAACCCCCCCAAAGCCCCCCAGGCCCCCCCGGACCAGCAGCTCGTCGCTCTCCTCGCGGTTCCCGGCCAGGCCGTAGGTGGGGATCTCCCCCAGGGTCCGGCAGAACTCCGAGGTGGCGTTGAAGACGATGCTGCCCCCTCCCCCAGCCCGGGGGTCCGGCCCCCCCGGGACCCCCCCCGGAGCCCCCCCGGAGCAGCTCCAGCACCTGGGCAAAGGGGGGGAGGGGGAGGTCAGGGGGGGACCCCCAAATTTGGGGGGGTTTTTGTTTTCCTTTTGTGGGGTTATCATGGGGGGGTTTGGGGGGTCCTATGGGGGATTTGGGGGGTCCTGGAGCGGGGATTTGGGGGGGGTTTGGGGGGGTTGGGGGTCCTGGACTGGGATTTGGGGGGGTTTGGGGGTCCTGGAGTGGGGATTTGGGGGGATTTGGGGGGGTTTGGGGGTCCTGGATTGGGGATTTTGGGGGCACCAAGGAGAATTTTGGGGGATTTGGGGTCCTACAGGAAATTTTGGGGGTCCTGTGGGGGATTTGGGGAGATTCGGGGGTCCTGGAGTGGGGATTTTGGGGGATTTGGGGTCCTACAGGAAATTTTGGGGGTCCTAGAATGGGGATTTGTGGGATTTGGGGGGTCTTATGGGAGATTTTGGGGGATTTGGGGTCCTGGAGTGGGGATTTTGGGGGATTTGGGGGGATTTGGGGTCCTGGAGTGGGGATTTTGGGGGATTTGGGGGTGCTGAACGGGCTGTTTTAGGGTGTTGGGGGAAGGGGATTTGGGAGCGTTTTTGGGGTGTTTTTGGGGGTGTTTTGGGGGGCTTTTGGGGGGTTTTTGAAGGGTTTTTGGGGGGGTTTTGGGGTGTTTTTGGGGCGTTTTTGGGCGGTTTTGGGGCTGGTTTTAGGGTGTTTTGGGGGATTTTTGGGGGGATTTTGGGGGGAGTTTTTGAAGGATGTTTTTGGGGGGTTTTTGGGGCTGTTTTTGGGGGCGTTTTGGGGGGTTTTGGGGGGGTTTCTGGGGCTGGTTTTGGGGTGTTTTTGGGGTGTTTTTGGGGGGATTTTTGGGGGGATTTTTGAAGGGTGTTTTTTGAAGTGTTTTTGGGGGATTTTTGGGGGTTTTTTTGGGGTGGTTTTGGGGGGGTTTTTGAAGGGGTTTTGGGGTGTTTTTGGGGGGGATTTTGGGGCTGTTTTGGGGGGTGTTTTTGAAGGGTTTGGGGGATGTTTTTGAAAGGTTTTTGGGGTGTTTTTTGGGGTGTTTTTGGGGTGTTTTTGGGGTGTTTTTTGGGGCGGGTTTTCACCTTCTCCCCCCGCTCCCTCGCGCAGCTCCCGCAGCTGCCGCAGGCGCCGGCCCCGCTCCAGCTGCTGCTGCAGCTCCTGCTCGGCCTCGTCCTCCTCCAGGGCCGGGGGGCTCCCGGGGGGCTCCGCCTCGTCTGGGGGACCCCAAAATCCCAAAAAAAAACCCCATTAAAAATCCCAGAAACCACCCTCAAAACCCCAAAATCCAACCCCAAATCCCCCTGAGCTCCTGCTCGGCCTCGTCCTCCTCCAGGGCCGGGGGGTCCTGGGGGGCTCGGGGGGCAGAGGGACCTCAAAATCCCATAAAAGCCCCAAAATGCCCCCAAATCTTCCCCAAAATCCCCCCAAACCCCCCCAAAATCCCCCACAATCCCCTAATTGCCCTCAAATCCCCCCCAAGCTCCCCCAAAATCCCCCCAATGCCTCAAATCCCCCTTCAATCCCCTAAAATCCCCCCTAAATCCTCTAAAGTTCACCCAAATCCCCCCAAAATCCCCCAAACCCCCCCCCAATGCTCCCCAATTCCTCCCAAAATCCCCCCCAGTCCCCCCCAAATTCCCCCAAAATCCCCCCTCAAATCCCCTAAAGCTCCTTAAAATCCCCCAAAACCCCCCAAAATCCCCTCAAATCCCCCCAATCCCCCAAAATCTCCCCAAATCCTCCCCCCAAATCCCCCCAAATCTCCCTCAAATCCCCCCAAAATCCCCTCAAATCCCCCCCAAACCCCTCAAATCCCCCCCAAATCCCCTAAAGTTTACCCAAATCCCTCCAAACCCCCCCTCTAATCCCCCCAAATTCCCCAAAACCCCCCCAATACTCCCCAAATTACCCCAAAATTCCCCCCAAATCCCCCAGAACTCCTTAAAATCCCCCATATCTCCCCAAATCCCCCCAATGCTCCCAAATTCTCCCAAACCCCCCCCAAATCCCCCCAATCTCCCCCAATCCCCCCCAAATCCCCCCCAATCCCCCTCAAATTCCTAAAACTCCTTAAAATCTCCCCAAATCCCCCCAAACCCCTCAAATCCCCCCCAAATCTCCCCCAAAACCCCCCCAATCCCCCCAAATCCCCTAAAACTCCTTAAAATCCCCCAAAACCCCCCCAAATCTCCCCCAAAATCCCCTCAAATCCCCCCCAAATCCCCCCCCAAATCCCCCCCCAATCCCCCTCAAATTCCCTAAAACTCCTTAAAATCCCCCAAAACCCCCCCAAATCTCCCCCAAAATCCCCTCAAATCCCCCCCAAATCCCCCTCAAATTCCCTAAAACTCCTTAAAACCCCCCCAAATCCCCCCGAAATCCCCCCCAAAGCCCCCCAAATCCCCCCAATGCTCCCAAATTCTCCCAAAATCCTCCCCAAATCCCCTAAAACTCCTTAAAATCCCCCCAAATCCCCCCCAAAATCCCCTCAAATCCCCCCAAAATCCCCCCAAGATTCCCTCAAATCCCCCTCAAGTCCCCCCCCAAACCCCTCAAACCCCCCCCAAATCCCCCCAAATTCTCCCAAAATCCCCCCAAATCCCCCCGAGCCCCCCCCCAAATCCCCTCCCAAATCCCCTAAAACTCCTTAAAATCCCCCAACCTCCCCCCAAATCCTTCACAAATCCCCCCAAATCCCCTCAAATCTCCCCCAAATCCCCCCAAAACCCTCCCAAATCTCCCCAAATCCTCCCCAAACCCCCCTCCAAATCCCCTCAAACTCCCCCAATCCCCCAAAACTCCCCCAAAAGCCCCCAAATCCCCTAAAACTCCTCAAAATCCCCCCAAACCCCCCCAAATCTCCCAAAATTCCCCCCAAAATCCCCCCAAAGCCCCCCCACCGTCGCTGCTGATCTCCATGCTCTCGGTCCGGGTGTCGTCCGAGGGCAGCGGGGCCTGGGGGGTCCCCTCGGGGGCCTTGGGGCCGTTCTCGGGGTCCCCCCCCGGCCCCCTCCTCATCCTCCTGCACCCGCCGGCCCCGGCCCCCGCGACCTGCGGGGGTTTGGGGGCGTTTGGGGGGGGATTTGGGGGGGATTTGGGGGATTGGACCCCAAATAGGACACCTGGGAGCCCCCCACCCTCAAATCCTTTATGGGACCCCCCCAGGATGCCCAAATTCCCTCCAAATTCCCCAAAATTACCCCAGGACCCCCCAAATCCCCCCCCAAGACCCCTCAATTCCCCTCCCAGCCCCTTTAGGACCCTCCCTGCACCCCCAGGATCCCAAAATCCCCCCAGGACCCCCTCAAATTTGCCCCCCAGCCTCTTTAGGATCCTCCCCACACCCCTGGGACCCCCCCCCAAATCTCCCCCAGGACCCCCAAATTTGCCCCCCCAACCCCTTCAGGACCCTCCCCACACCCCCAGGACCCCCCCAGAACCCCTCAAAATCCCCCCCAGGACCCCCCAAATCTCCCCAGGACCCCCCAAATTTGCCCCCCAGCCCCTTCAGGACCCTCCCCATAGCCCCAGGACCCCCCAAAATCCCCTCAGGACCCCCAAAATCCCCTCAGGACCCCCCCAAATCCCCCCCAGGACCCCCAAATCCCCCTCCCATGCCCCTTCAGGACCCTCCCCACACCCCCAGGACCCCCCCAGAACCCTCAAAATCCCCCTCAGGACCCCCCAAATCTCCCCCAGGACCCCCCAAATTTGCCCCCCAGCCCCTTCAGGACCCTCCCCACACCCCCAGGACCCCCCCAGAACCCCCTCAAAATCCCCCCAGGACCCCCAAATCCCCCCCAGGACCCCCCCAAATTCCCCCCCCAGCCCCTTCAGGACCCTCCCCCCACCCCCAAGACCCCTCAAATTCCCCCCCAGGACCCCCCAAATCTCCCCCAGGACCCCCCAAATTCCCCCCCCAGCCCCTTCAGGACCCTCCCCCCACCCCCAAGACCCCTCAAATTCCCCCCCAGGACCCCCCAAATCTCCCCCAGGACCCCCCAAATTTGCCCCCCAGCCCCTTCAGGACCCTCCCCACACCCCCCAGGATCCCAAAATCCGCCCCCAGGACCCCCCAATTCCCCCCCGGGACCCCCCAAATCCCCCCGGGCCCCACCTGGAGCCGAAGTCCCCCCTGGGTGTCCCCCGGGGCCAGCGCCAGGAGGTCGTCGGCCCTCAGGGGTTTCTCCTTCTTCCGCAGCTTCCGCACCCGGCGCCGCGTCTTGCGGAACGTCACCGCCTGGGGAGCCCCGAAAACACCCGAAAAACACCCAAAAAACACCCTGAGTGACACCAAATCACCCGAAAACCACCCCGAAAACAGCCCGAAAACAGCCCGAAAACAGCCCGAAAACACTCTGAGTGACACGAAATCACCCGAAAACAGCCCAAAAACAGCCCAAAAACAGTCTGAGTGACGAAAAATCACCCCGAAACACCCCAAGAACAGCCAAAAACACCCCGAAAACAGTCTGAGTGACACCAAATCACCCCAAAACACCCTGAAAACACCCCGAAAACAGCCCAAAAACACCACAAAAACACTGAGTGACAAAAAATCACCCCAAAAACACCCTGAGTGACACCAAAACTGCCCCGAAAACACCCTGACAACACCCTGAGTGACACCAAATCACCCCAAAAACACCCCAAAAACACCCTGGGTGACACAAAATCACCTCAAAGTGACACCAAAACACCCAAATCCCGTCAAAATTCCCCCCCAAATCATCCCAAAAACCACCCGGCAACCCCAAATCCCGACCCAAAATCCCCCCCAAAACCCCAAATCCCCCCAAAATCCCCCCAAATCCCCCCCAAAACCCCAAATCCCCCCAGAATTCCCCCAAAATCCCCCCAAAATCCCCCTCAATGACCCCAAAATTCCCCCCAAAATCCCCCAAAATTCCCCCAAAACCCCAAATCCCCCCAAAATTCCCCCCAAATCCCCCCCAAAATCCCCCTCAATGACCCCAAATCCCCCCAAAATCCCCCCAAAATCCCCCTCAATGACCCCAAATCCTGACCCAAATCCCCCCCAATGACCCCAAATCCCCCCAAAATCCCCCCAAATCCCCCCAAAATCCCCCCCAAACCCCCCCCAGCCCCCCCCCTCACCATCTCCTCGGGGCTCAGGTACTCCGGCGCCAGGCGGGGGAGGGGCAGCTCCAGGCTCTGGGGGGCGGGGCCGGGGGGGGGGAGGGGCCCGGGCCGGGGGTCCCCCCCCGTGTCCTGCGTCCCCCCCGGGCCCAGGCGGAAGGAGGGGCGCGGCGCCGGCTCGTCGTACTGCGGCAGCAGCGGCGCCGCCCGCGGGGCCTGCCGGGGGAGCCGCGCGTCACCATATGTCGCGATATCGCCCGATATATCGCGATATCGAGGGGTGCGCGTGCTGGTATCGCCCGATATATCACGATATCGAGGGGTGAGTGCTGATATCGTTCGATATATCGCGATATCGAAGGGCGAGTGCTGATACTGTTCGATATATCGCGATATCGAGGGGTGCACCTGCTGGTATCGCCCGATACATCACAATATCGAGGGATGAGTGCTGATATTGTTCGATATATCGCGATATTGAGGGGTGCACGTGCCGATATCGCCTGATATATTGCGATATTGAGGAGCGCGTGCTGATATCGCCCAATATATCGCGATATCGAGTGGCGCACGTGCTGATATCGCCTGATATATTGCAATACCTAACAGTATACTCCGATATCGACTGACTTATCACGACACTGAGCGCTACATCCTGATAATCGACCGGCATATCGCGATACCGAGCGTTACATTCTGATATCAACTGGTACATCGCGATGTCCAGCGATGTACTCCAACATTAACTGGCATATCGTGATACCGAGCGGTGTATTCTGATATCGACCTGTATATCGCGATGTCGAGCGACGTACTCTGATATTAACCAACATATCGCGATACGGAGCAGTACGTTCTGGTATCAACCTCTATATCGTGATATCGACCAGCATACTCTAACACTAACCAACATATCGCGACATTGACCGGTATATTCTGGTACCGGCCGCTATATCGCGATACTGACCAACGCGTTTCAATGCTGACTCTTACGTTGCAATATTAACCTCTACGTCGCGATACTGACTAATGTACCTCGATGCTGCAGTATCGACCCGTACGTCGCGTTATCGACCCGTATATCACGATAGAGCAACAGATACCCACGAGGAAAGTAAAAGTCTGTGATATATCGCGATATACAGGCCACGACAGGCCCTGACACAGTGTGATAACCCACAATATATCACGATATACAGACCCAGACAATCTGCGATACGCTGCCACATACAAAGCACGACAACCCGCGATATATCGCGATATATCGCGATATGACCTCCTAGCTGGTGGCGCCCTGTCGCCATCGGTACCCCCGGTGGGCAGGGCCGGGGTCACTACCCAGAGGGCGGGGCGGGGCCGCTATCGCGATAGTACCTGCAGGGTGGGGCCGGGCCGCTATCGCGATAGTACCTGCGGGGCCGGGCTGCTATCGCGATAGTACCCAGAGGACGGGGCCGCTATCGCGATAGGTCCCGGGGGGCGGGGGCCGCTATCGCGATAGTACCCGGGGGGCGGGGCCGCTATCGCGATATACCTGCGGGGCCGGGCCGCTATCGTGATAGTACCCGGGGGGCGGGGCCGCTATCGCGATATACCTGCGGGGCCGGGCCCGGCTCCTCCTGGCCGTAGGGCTCGTAGGGCGGGCGGCGCCGCCGCAGCTCCTGATCCTCCCGGGCCCGAGCAGCCGCGGCCAAAGCCACCTGCTCCAGGACATCCTCACCCCGCCTCCAGCACACCTGGGGACAGCACAGGGGACAGCCAGGGGACAGCAGGGACAGCCAGGGGGACAGCCAGGGGACAGCGGGGGACAGCGGGGGACAGCCAGGGGACAGCCAGGGGACAGCGGGGACAGCGGGGACAGCAGGGACAGCCAGGGGACAGCGGGGACAGCCAGGGGACAACAGGGGACAGCCGGGGGACACGGAGGGGACAGCCAGGGGACAGCCAGGGGACAGCCAGGGGACAGGGAGGGGACAGAGGGGACAGCCAGGGGACAGGGAGGGGGACAGCCAGGGGACAGCCAGGGGACACGGAGGGGGACAGAGGGGACAGCCAGGGGACAGGGAGGGGACAGGGAGGGGACAGGGAGGGGACAGCCAGGGGACAGCCAGGGGACAGAGGGGACAGCCAGGGGACAGCCAGGGGACAGCCAGGGGACACGGAGGGGACAGCCAGGGGACAGGGAGGGGACAGCGGGGACAGCCAGGGGACAGCCAGGGGACAGCCAGGGGGACAGCCAGGGGACAGGGAGGGGACAACAGGGGACAGCCGGGGGACACAGAGGGGACAGGGAGGGGACAGGGAGGGGACAGCCAGGGGACAGCCAGGGGACAGCCAGGGGACAGGAAGGGGACACGGAGGGGACACGGAGGGGACAGCCAGGGGACAGGGAGGGGACAGCCAGGGGACAGCGGGGACAGGGAGGGGACAGCCAGGGGACAGCGGGGACAGCCAGGGGACAGCCAGGGGACAGCCAGGGGACAGCACAGGGACACGAGGGACAGTGTGGGGACAGAGGGGACAGTGAGAGGACATCTTGGACAAGGACATCTCACACTCCAGGTCCCCTCCCTCTGTCCCTTGGGGACACCCCTGTCCCCTCTGTGTCCCCATGTCCCCCACTGACCCCAATGTCCCCAGTGTCCCCAATGTCCCTCAATGTCCCCAGTGTCCCCAATGTCCCCAGTGTCCCCAGTGTCCCAGTGTCCCCAGTGTCCCCATGTCCCCAGTGTCCCCAGTGTCCCCAATGTCCCCCATGTCCCCAGTGTCCCCAGTGTCCCCAATGTCCCCAGTGTCCCCCCCAGTGTCCCCAATGTCCCCAGTGTCCCCAATGTCCCCAATGTCCCCAGTGTCCCCAATGTCCCCAATGTCCCCCCAATGCCCCCAATGTCCCCAGTGTCCCCCCAGTGTCCCCGTGTCCCCACTGACCCCAATGTCCCCAGTGTCCCCCCGGTGTCCCCAATGTCCCCACTGACCCCTGTCCTTCAGGGTCAGCACCAGGGTCTGTCCCTCGGGGATGGCGGCCGGGTCGTGCTCCACCGTCAGCCCCTGCAGGTCCCGGGCACTGTAGCGCTCCTGGGGGGACACAGGGGGGTCACTGCCGGCCACCGGTGTGTCCCCAGTGTCCCCAGAATGTCCCAACACTGTCCCAAAATCCCCAAGCTGTCCCCAACACTCTCCAGGATGTCCCCAATGTCTCCGGTGTCCCCAAGCTGTACCCAATGTCCCCAAAGCTGTCCCCAAGCTGTGCCCAGCGTCCTCAGGTTGTCCTCAGGCTGTCCCCAATGTCCCCAAAGGTGTCCCCAAAGCTGTCCCTAGAGCTGTCCCCCAACATCCCTAAGCTGTCCCCAAAGCTGTCCCCAAGCAGTCCCCAGTGTGCCCCCAATGTCCCCAAGCAGTCCCCAGTGTCCCTCAGCTGTCTCCAATGTCCCCAAAGCTCTCCCCAAACTGTCCCCAACCTGCTCCCAATGTCCCCAATATCCCCAAGCTGTCCCAAACATCCCCAAGCTGTCCCCAGTGTCCCCAAGCTGTCCCCAGTGTCCCCAAAGCTGTCCTCAATGTCCCCAAGCCATCCCCAGTACCCCCAAGCTGTCCCCAAAGTCCCCAAAGCTCTCCCCAAGCTGCCCCCAATGTCCCCAAGCTGTCCCCAGTGTACCCAGGCTGTCCCCAGTGCCCCCAGTGTCCCTAGGCTGTCCCCAGTGTCCCCAAAGCTGTCCCCAGGCTGTCCCCAGTGTCCCCAGGCTGTCCCCAGTGTCCCCAAAGCTGTCCCCAGTGTCCCCAGGCTGTCCCCAAGCTGTCCCCAATGCCCCCCAAAGCTGTCCCCAAACTGTCCCCAGGCTGTCCCCAGTGTCCCCAAGCTGTCCCCAATGTCCCCAGGATGTCCCCAGGCTGCCCCAGTGTCCCCAGGCTGTCCCCAAGCTGTCCCCAATGCCCCCAGGATGTCCCCAGGCTGCCCCAGTGTCCCCCAGGCTGTCCCCAGTGTTCCCAAAGCTGTCCCCAATGTCCCCAGGCTGTCCCCAGTGTCCCCAAGGTGTCCCCAAGGTGTCCCTCACCCTGCGGCGCCGCTGGGAACTCCTCCTCCACCAAGGGGCTGACCCCGAACTCCTGATCCATCTCCTCCAGCAGCTTGGCCTGGGAGACACCCGGGGGACACCCGGTCAGGGGACAGAGGGGACAGAGGGGACAGAGAGGACAGAGGGGACAGAAGGGGACAGCAGGGGACAGAGGGGACAGAGGGGACAGAGGGACAGAGGGGGACACTGGGGACAGAGGGGGACAGAGGGGACAGAGGGGACAGAGGGGACAGAGGGGACAGAGGGGGACAGCAGGGGACAGAGGGGGACAGAGGGGGACAGAGGGGACAGAGGGACAGAGGGGGACAGCAGGGGACAGAGGGGACAGAGGGGACAGAGGGGACAGAGGGGACAGAGGGGACAGAGGGGGACAGCAGGGGACAGAGGGGACAGAGGGGACAGAGGGGACAGAGGGGACAGAGGGGGACAGCAGGGGACAGAGGGGGACAGAGGGGACAGAGGGGACAGAGGGACAGAGGGGGACACTGGGGACAGAGGGGGACAGAGGGGACAGAGGGGACAGAGGGACAGAGGGGACAGAGGGGGACAGAGGGACAGAGGGGACAGAGGGGACAGAGGGACAGAGGGGGACAGAGGGGACAGAGGGGGACAGAGGGGACAGAGGGACAGAGGGGGACACTGGGGACAGAGGGGGACAGAGGGGACAGAGGGGACAGAGGGGGACAGAGGGGACAGCAGGGGGACAGAGGGGGACAGAGGGGGACAGAGGGGACAGCAGGGGGACAGAGGGGACAGAGGGGACAGAGGGGACAGAGGGGACAGAGGGGGACAGAGGGGGACAGAGGGGGACAGAGGGGGACAGAGGGGACAGAGGGGGACAGAGGGGACAGAGGGGACAGAGGGGACAGAGGGGGACAGAGGGGGACAGAGGGGACAGAGGGGGACAGAGAGGACAGAGGGGACAGAGGGGACAGAGGGGACAGAGGGGGACACCCCCAGCCCACCCCCCAAAAATGGGGAACCTGGGAGGTTTTTATCAAGGAAAAAAAACAGCTCAAAATCCCCATTTTTGGCTCAAAATCCTCACTTTTGGGCTCAAAATCCTCATTCTTAACTCAAAATCCCCAAATTTGGCTCAAAATCCCCAATTTTTAACTCAAAATCCCCAATTTTTGGGCTCAAAATCCCCAATTTTTGGGCTCAAAATCCCCAATTTTGGCTCCAAATAAAAGCAGATGCTCCCAAATCACTGAGTTCTCATGGAAATTTTTCGGGGAATCTTCCCAAAAATCGATGTGGATCCCAAAACGGCCCCAAAATCAATAAAATTCGAGGGGAAAGCAGGAATTTTGGGGTCAAAATCCCCGAATTTAGCACTCCAGGTAGAAAATTTAACTCAGAAACAAAAAAATTGAAGGTTTCAGAGCATCACTTCCAAAAATATTTCCAGAAAACGCATCTAAAATTCACATCAAACCCTAAAAATCCCTAAAAATTTGGATTCAATTTGAATTTTAGACTCAAAATTCTTCATTTTAACCCAAAATATTGCTTCACAAAAAAGATTCAAACGCCGAAACGTTCTGTTTTCACAAAATTTTTGACCCAAAATTTTTAAATAAAACAAAAATTTCCAAGAACCCCCAAAATTCTCAATGCCCAGGACAAAACCGGGATTT
>JAJNNQ010000380.1:0-47109 GCA_027886175.1 Phylloscopus collybita
GCCACTTTGAGGCGGCCATTTTGAGGATGTGGTGACACCCTCAGGACATCTGCCGCCATTTTGGGGCACCTTTGGGATCATTTTGGGGCACAATTTGGGGCCACTTTGGGGCCATTTTGAGACCACTTTGGGGACCATTTTGGGGCACAATTTGAGGCACATTTCAGGGCACATTTTGGGCACAGTTTGGGGCACATTTTGGGGTCATTTTGAGACCACTTTGGAGCCATTTTGGGCACATTTTGCGCCATTTTGGGGACATTGGCGGCCACTTTGAGGCGGCCACTTTGAGGCGGCCATTTTGAGGCGGCCATGTTGAGGCGGCCATTTTGGGGCGGCCATTTTGAGGACGTGGTGACACCCTCAGGACATCTGCCGCCATTTTGGGGCCACTTTGAGACCCCTTTGTGGCACATTTTGGGGCCATTTTGAGCACAATTTGGGGCACATTTCAGGGCACATTTTGAGACAACTTTGGAGCCATTTTGGGCACATTTTGCACCATTTTGGGGACACTGGTGGCCATTTTGAGGCGGCCATTTTGAGGCGACCGCTTTGAGGCGGCCATTTTGAGGATGTGGTGACACCCTCAGGACATCTGCCGCCATTTTGGGGCACCTTTGGGATCATTTTGGGGCACAATTTGGGGCCACTTTGGGGCCATTTTGAGACCACTTTGGGGGACCATTTTGGGGCACAATTTGAGGCACATTTCAGGGCACATTTTGGGCACAGTTTGGGGCACATTTTGGGGTCATTTTGAGACCACTTTGGAGCCATTTTGGGCACATTTTGCGCCATTTTGGGGACATTGGCGGCCACTTTGAGGCGGCCACTTTGAGGCGGCCATTTTGAGGCGGCCATGTTGAGGCGGCCATTTTGGGGCGGCCATTTTGAGGACGTGGTGACACCCTCAGGACATCTGCCGCCATTTTGGGGCCACTTTGAGACCCCTTTGTGGCACATTTTGGGGCCATTTTGAGCACAATTTGGGGCACATTTCAGGGCACATTTTGAGACAACTTTGGAGCCATTTTGGGCACATTTTGCACCATTTTGGGGACACTGGTGGCCATTTTGAGGCGGCCATTTTGAGGCGACCTTTGGGATCATTTTGGGGCACAATTTGGGGCCACTTTGGGCCATTTTGAGACCACTTTGGGGACCATTTTGGGGCACAATTTGAGGCACATTTCAGGGCACATTTTGGCACAGTTTGGGGCACATTTTGGGGTCATTTTGAGACCACTTTGGAGCCATTTTGGCACATTTGCGCCATTTTGGGGACATTGGCGGCCACTTTGAGGCGGCCACTTTGAGGCGGCATTTTGAGGCGGCCATGTTGAGGCGGCCATTTTGGGGGCGGCCATTTTGAGGACGTGGTGACACCCTCAGGACATCTGCCGCCATTTTGGGGCCACTTTGAGACCCCCTTTGTGGCACATTTTGGGGCCATTTTGAGCACAATTTGGGGCACATTCAGGGCACATTTTGAGACAACTTTGGAGCCATTTTGGGCACATTTTGCACCATTTTGGGGACACTGGTGGCCATTTTGAGGCGGCCATTTTGAGGCGACCGCTTTGAGGCGGGCCATTTTGAGATGTGGTGACACCCTCAGGACATCTGCCGCCATTTGGGGCACCTTTGGGATCATTTTGGGGCACAATTTGGGGCCACTTTGGGGCCATTTTGAGACCACTTTGGGGACCATTTTGGGGCACAATTTGGGGGTACCTTTTGGGGCCATTTTTAGACCCCTTTGGAACCATTTTGGGCACATTTTGCGCCATTTTGGGGACATTGGCAGCCACTTTGAGGCGGCCATTTTGAGGCGCCATTTTGAGGCGGCCATTTTGAGGCGGCCATTTTGAGGCGACCACTTTGAGGCGGCCACTTTGAGGCGGCCATTTTGAGGCGGCCATTTTGAGGCGGCCATTTTGAGGACGTGGTGACACCCTCAGGACATCTGCCGCCATTTTGGGGCCATTTTGAGACCCCTTTGGGAACACATTTCGGGCACAATTTGAACACAATTTGGGGCCACTTTGGGGGCACATTTCAAACTCGTTCGGGCCCATTATCCGGGGCCTCCACCCAAGTCCCTTCCCGTCCCTCAGCGCCGCCGCAGCTGCGCATCGTCCCCGAGCGCTCGGGCCCCCGCGCTGACCCTGGTGTGTCACGCCTGGGGCTTCTCCCCCGCCGAGGGTCACCCTGAGGTGGCTCCGCAACGGGGACGTGGTCGGGGAGCCCTCGGAGCAGCCGCGGGCGCTGCCGGTGGGGGGACGGAACCTTCCGGGCGCAGGTGACCATCGAGGTGGCGCCGGGGACGGGGGGACACCTTGGAGTGCGTGGCGCTGCACCCCAGCCTGGAGGAGCCCGTCAGCGTCACCTGGGGTGAGGAGATTTTGGGGGATTTTTGGGGATTTTTGGGTTTTTTTAGGGATTTATTTAATTATTTATTTGGGATTTTTGGGGGGTTTTTTGGGGATTTTTAGGATTTATTTAATTATTTATTTGGGATTTTGCAGGGTTTTTGGGGGATTTTTAGGGATTTATTTAATTATTTATTTGGGATTTTGGGGGATTTTTGGGGATTTATTTAATTATTTATTTGGGATTTTGGCAGGGCTTTTGGGGGGATTTTTTAATTATTTATTTGGGATTTTGGGGGATTTTTAGGGATTTATTTAATTATTTATTTGGGATTTTTAGGGCTTTTGGGGGGAATTTTTAAAATTATTTATTTGGGATTTTTGGGGGTTTTTGGTGATTTTTTAAATTATTTATTTGAGATTTTGGGGGATTTTTTGGGGATTTATTTAATTATTTATTTGGGATTTTTGGGGATTTTTGGTGATTTTTTTAAATTATTTATTTGAGATTTTGGGGGATTTTTTGGGGATTTTTAGGGATTTTTAAAATTATTTATTTGGGATTTTTGGGTATTTTTTTTTTTTTGGATTTTTAGGGATTTTTTTGGGGATTTTTGAATTATTTATTTGGGATTTTTGGGGATTTTTTTGGGGATTTTTGAATTATTTATTTGGGATTTTCGGGGGATTTTTTGGGGATTTTGAATTATTTATTTGGTATTTTCGGGGGATTTTTTTTGGGGATTTTTAAATTATTTATTTGGGATTTTTAAGGATTTTTTTGGAGGATTTTTTAGGGATGTTTTCATTATTTATTTGGGGAATTTTTTGAGGGTTTATTTTGATTTTTTTTCTTTAATTTTGGGGCTATTTAAAAAAAAATTCGGGGCCGGTGGGGGAATGCATGTTTGGCTTTTTGAGTTTTGTTTCTTTTTTTTTTTGTGTTGTTTTTTTTCTTAATTTTGGGGCTTTTTCCCACCTTTTTTAGATAATTTTTCCTTAAATCACTACTTTTAACTTCCAAAAAAAATATCTAATTTTAAAATAAAATAATTAAATTCATAACTTAATAATTATTTCTTATTTTTTTTCCGACTCCTTTTGTCCCCACAGCTCCGGGATTGTCCCCAACCCTGATCCTCTTGGTGGCCTGGCAGTGCTGGCGCTGATCCTCGGCCTCTTCCTCTTCATCTTCGGCCTCTGCCGCTACCTGAGCACAGGTGACACCCAGGGGACACCTGGGGACACCCGCCTCTGACACCTTTTTGGGCCTTTTTTGGATGGTTTTTTGTCGCTTTTCGGAGTTTTTTGTCGCTTTTCATCCCTTTTCTGTTGCATTTTTTCCGTTTTTTTGGTTGCTCTTTGCCTCTTTTTCGTCTCTTTTTTGTCATTTTTTGTCCCTTTTTTGTCTCTTTTAGTCCCTTCTTTGTCTCTTTTTGTCCCTTTTTGTCCATTTTTTGTCCCTTTTTGTCCATTTTTGTCATTTTTTGTCCTTTGTTGTCACTTTTTGTCCATTTTTGTCATTTTTTCTCCTTTTTTTGTCCTTTTTTTGTCACTTTTTGTCCCTTTTTTGTCCATTTTTGTCATTTTTTGTCATTTTTTTCTCCTTTTTTTCCCTTTTCTGTCCAATTTGTCCCTTTTTCTCATTTTTGTTCCTTTTCTGTCCTTTTTTGTCCATTTTTGTCATTTTTTGTCATTTTTCTCCTTTTTTTCCCTTTTCTGTCCAATTTTGTCCCTTTTTCTCATTTTTGTCCCTTTTCTGTACAATTTTGTCCATTTTTCTCATTTTTTGTCCTTTTTTGTCACTTTTTGTCCCTTTTCTGTCCAATTTTATCCATTTTTGTCACTTTTTGTCCCTTTTCTGTCCAATTTTGTCCATTTTTTGTCATTTTTTTGTTCTTTTTGTCACTTTTTGTTCCTTTTTTGTCCAATTTTGTCCATTTTGTCATTTCTTCTCCTTTTTTGTCCCTTTTCTGTCCAATTTTGTCCCTTTTCATCATTTTTTGTCCTTTTTTGTCACTTTTGTCCCCTTTTCTGTCCAATTTTGTCCATTTTCATCATTTTTTCCTCTTTTTTTGTCACTTTTTGTCCCTTTCCTGTCCAATTTTGTCCATTTTTGTCTATTTTCTGTCAATTTTTGTCCAAATTTGTTCCTTTTTTGTCCTGTTTTATCATTTTTGGTCCGTTTTTGTCCATTTTTATCCATTTTTATCCCATTTTCTCCCTCCAGGTTACTCCCCACTCCTCAGTGGACACCTACCCAGGTGAGGCACCCCCGATGTCACCTCCTGGCACGTTTGGCACCTTTTTTTTGTCACTTTTGCCACCTTTTCTTCACTTTTCTGTCTCTTTTCCCCATTTTTTGTTGCATTTTCTCCTTTTTTACCCCATTTTTATGCCTTGATTTTCACTTTCTGTCATTTTTTTGTCCCTTTTTCTCTCTTTTTTTTCTCACTTTTCCTCCTTTTTGCTGCCCTTTCCTCCCTGTTTTGTCCATTTTTGTTGCTGTTTGTAATTTGTTCCTCCCTTTTTCTCCCTTTGTGTCGCTTTTTGTCCTTTTTGCTCCTTTTTTTTCTCTTTTTCTCCCTTTTATTTTCTTTTTTTGCAGCGTTTTTTTTTTCCTTTTTGGTCACTTTGCCTTCCCTTTTTGTCCCTTTTTGTCCCTTTTTGTCCCTTTTTTGTCCCTTTTTGTCCATTTTTGTCCCTTTTTGTCCCTTTTTGTCCATTTTTGTCCCTTTTTTGTCCATTTTTTGTCAATTTTTGTCCCTTTTGTATCCCTTTTCTGTCCATTTTTGTCCCTTTTCTGTCTATTTTTGTCAATTTTTGTCAATTTTAACCAATTTTTTGTCCATTTTTGTCGATTTTTGTCCCTTTTCTGTCCATTTCTGCCCATTTTTGTCCGTTTTTATCCATTTTTGTCCCATTTTTGTCCTTTTTGTCCCTTTTTGTCCCTTTTCTGTCCATTTTTGTCAATTTTTGTCCATTTTTTTGTCCATTTCTGTCCATTTCTGTCCATTTCTGTACATTTTTGTACATTTTTTGTCCCTTTTGTATCCCTTTTTGTCCATTTTTGTCCTTTTTCTGTCTGTTTTTGTCCATTTTTATCAATTTTTTGTCCATTTTTGTCCCTTTTCTGTCCATTTCTGTCCATTTTTATCCTTTTTTTGTCCCTTTTTATCACTTTTTTGTCCGTTTTTGTCCCTTTTCTGTCCATTTCTGTCCATTTTTGTCCATTTTTATCCATTTTTTGTCCATTTTTTGTCCATTTTTATCCATTTTTTGTCCCTTTTCTGTCCCTTTTCTGTCCATTTTTATCCATTTTTTGTCCCTTTTTATCAATTTTTTGTCCATTTTTATCAATTTTTTGTCCCTTTTTGTCCATTTTTGTCCATTTCTGTCCATTTTTATCAATTTTTTATCCCTTTTTATCACTTTTTGTCCATTTTTATCTGTTTTTTTGTCCCTTTTCTGTCCATTTCTGTCCATTTTCATCCATTTTTTGTCCATTTTTTGTCCATTTCTGTCCATTTTTTGTCAATTTTTGTCCCTTTTTGTCCATTTTTATCCATTTCTGTCCATTTTTTGTCCATTTCTGTCCATTTTTATCCCATTTCCTCCCCCCAGGTTACTCCCCGCTCCCCGGTGACACCTGAGCAGGTGAGGCACCCCCGATGTCACCTCCTGTCCCTTTTGACACCAATTTTTTGGTCACTTTTTCACCTTTTTCACCTTTTTTTTTGTCCCTTTCCTTTCCCAGGCAGCACCCGAGGATCCTCCCAGGACGGGGACTGAAAACCCCCAAAATCACCCCAAAAATCCCCAAATTTCCCTCCAAATCCCCAATAAAACCTCCCCAAAATTTAGGAAAAAAAAAAAAATCCCTCAAATTCCCAAAAGAATCCCCCCAAAACTTCCCCGAAAATTCCCCTAAACCCCCCCGCATTTTTTTTTTAAAAATCCCCAAAAATCCACCCAAATCCTGCCCAAAAAATCCCCAAAAAATCCCATTAAAAAAAACCCAAATCCACCCAAAATCCCCAAAAAAATCCCATTAAAAACCCCCAAATCCACCCCAAATCCCCCTCAAATCCCATTAAAAAAAAACCCAAAAAATCCCCAAAATTTCCCCAATCCCACCCCCCAAAAAAATCCCCAAAAATCCCATTTAAAACCCCCGAAAATCCCCCCAAATCCCTGTAAAAATTCCCAAAAATTCCTCTCCAAATTCCTCCTAAAAATTCCCATTAAAACCCCCCAAAAAATCCTTTCAACCCTCCCTCCAAACTCCCTAAAAACCCCAAAAATAAAAGTGGTGAGGATTTTGGACAATTGAGGACTTTGGGGATTTGGGTTGGGAGGGAATTTTTTGTGCGATTTTTTTGGGAATTTTTGGGAATTTTTGGGGATTTTTTTTTTTTTTTTGCATTTTTGGGGGATTTTTTTTTTTTTTTTTTTTTTTTTGCGATTTTTGAGGATTTTTTTTGGAGGCTTTTAGGGGAGCTTGGGCGATTTGGGGGTGGATTCTTTGGGGAATTTTTGGGGAATTTTTGGGGAAATTCTTTGTTTTTCATGGGATTTTTGGGGAGATTTCGGGGGATTTCGGGGCTTTTTAAAAATATTTTTTTAAATTTTGTTTTGGATTTTGGGGGGATTTTGGGGGGGATTTGGAGGGGAATATTTGAGGAGGAATTTTGGGGTGATTTTGGGGTGATTCTGGGGCGATTTTGGGTGAGGAGGGGTCTGGGGGTGGAGTTCAGATTTGAGGATCCCAAAAGCATTTGGGGCTCCCCAAAAAAAAATTCCCCAAAATTTCCAAACCTGCCTAGCAACGGATGACGTCACGAACGCGCCGCGTTCTGATTGGTCAGAATGCCTCCGCCATCCTGCTTAGGGTCCCGCCCACCTCGGCCACGCGGGGCGGCCATTTTGTAACCTGCGTGTCGCCTCAAAATTTCTCTGCCCTCTCTTTGTCCGCTCTTTGTCACCGCTTTGTCACCCTTCTGTCACCTCCCTGTCGCCCCTCCGTCACCTCCATGAGTGTTTTTACCCCTCTAAAGCGCTCCCACGCGTGTTTTTACCGCGTCGGGATGGCGGAGGGCTTTGAGGCGAGTGCGCTCATGAGTTGGGCCATCCCTTACTGCGCATGCGCACTCCCCGCCATGAAGGGAGGGGGGATAGACCTGCGGTGCCCTTCCGGGGAATGGCGCATGCGCAGACCGAACCCCCTGCTCGCTATATAAAAGGCGGGGAAACCCCGTAGCCTTCTTTTGGCTCGGCGAGCGAGGAGAGAGCAGCGCGTGAGTGAGGGGATCGCGAAAAACGGGGAAATTTCTGGGTAAAACGGGAGATTTCTGGGCGGAAAAGGAATTTGTGAGGGAAAAAGAGCCTTTTGTGAGGGGAAAATAGGGTTTGGGAAGGCGGTGAGGTGGGAATTAGGGTGGTGAGGGCTGGGGAAGGAGGGAGACGGGGCTGGAAGGGGTTGGAGGAGGAAGGGCTGTGAGGGGAAGTGGGAGGGGGAAGGGATAGAAGCGTTATTCTTGGCTTTTTCTTGGGCTTTAAATTCAAATTTAAATTTAAATTAAAAATGAAAAAAGGGTTGGGTTTGGATTGCTAGGATTTTAGCGGTTTTGGGGAGGGGAAGGGGAAAGAAAAGGGCGAGGTGGGAAAGGAGGTTTAGAGTGGGGGGAAAAGGGGGCAAATGGATCTAGAGGGGGGAAAAGCGAAAAAAAAAATTGAAAAAGGGGATCCAAAGGTGGGGAAAAAGGGAATAAGTGTCGGGAAAGTGGGGATACCGCGGGAAAAAGGGAATTCGGAGGGGGAAAAAACAGTGGGGAAAAAAGCAGGGAAACGGTGGGGGAAAATAAGGGGGAAAAAAGGGGGGAAAATGTGGAAAAGGGATACAGAGGGGAAAAAAAAGGGGAAAACAGTGGGGGAAAGGAGAGAAAAATTGGAAAAAATAGGAGGAAAAGGGGGAAAACAGTGGGAAAAAAGGGATCCTTTTCCCTGGGATTTTGAGGGTTTTTTCCCCGTGAATTTTGGGATTTTTGGGATTTTTTTTTCCCTTGGGATTTGGGTTTTTTTTTTTTCCCCCAGGATTGGGGGGGTTTTTCCTCGGGATTGAAAGTGGGAAAACAGCTGGAAAAAGGGGATCCAGAGTGGGAAAAATGGGGAAAACAGTGGGAAAAAGGGGATTCAGAGGGGGAAAAATGGGGAAAACAGTGGAAAAAAGGGGATTCAGAGTAGGAAAAGAGGGGGGGAAAAGGAGGAAAAGAGTGGGAAAAATGAGAAAAATCGAGGGAAAGAGTGGGAAAAATGAGAAAAATTGAGGGAAAAGAGTGGGAAAAATGGGAAAAATTGAAGAAAAAAGTGGGAAAAATGAGAAAAAATTGAGGAAAAGAGTGGGAAAAATGAGAAAAATTGAGGAAAAGAGTGGGGAAAATGGGAAAAATTGAGGAAAAAGGAGGAAAAGAGTGGGAAAAATGGGGAATAACAGTGAGAGAACGGGGTCCAGGCTGGAAAAATGGGATTGGAAGTGGGAAAAAGTGGGAAAACAGCTGAAAAGGGGATCCAGAGTGAGAAAAATGTGGGAAAAGGAGGAAAAGAATGAAAAAAAAGAACAAAAATAATGAGAAAAATTTGGAATAACAGTGAGAAAAGGGGGTCCAGGTTGGAAAAACAGGTTCAAAAATCGGGAAGTAAGACCCAGAAAGGAAAATCCAGGATCTGAATTTTCCTTTTTTTTCCGTTTTTTTAATCCCTTTTCCTGTTTTTTCTCCCCCCCAGGATGACGGATTGGGAGACGGCTCCGGCCGTGGACCGAGACCCCGGACATCAAACTTTTTGGGAAATGGAGCACGGATGACGTCCAGATCAACGACATCTCCCTGCAGGTGGGGGCATTCCCCGAATTCCAGAGGGGAATTCCTTGGGAATTTGGGGCTGGGGATGGAATTCTGTGAGAATTTGGGGTTGGAATTGAGAATTCCCTGAGAATTTGGGGGTGGAATTGGGAATTCCCTGAGAGATTTGGGGCTGGGAATTCCCTGAGAATTTGGGGCTGGGGAAGGGAATTCCGTGAGAATTTGGGGTTGGGATTGAGAATTCTCTGGGAATTTGGGGTTGGAATTGAGAATTTCAGAGGGAATTCGGGGGTGGAATTGAGAATTCCCTGAGAATTTGGGGCTGGGATGGGAATTCCGTGAGAATTTGGGGTTGGGATTGAGAATTCTCTGGGAATTTGGGGTTGGAATTGAGAATTTCAGAGGGAATTTGGGGGTGGAATTGGGAATTCTGTGAGAATTTGGGGCTGGGGAGGGGAATTTCCTGAGAATTCAGGCTGGGATTTTGGGATTTTTTTGTGTCCAAACCCCCAAATCCAACCCCGAAATCTCCCAAAATTCCAGGATTACATCACAATAAAAGGAAAATACTTTCAAGTATCTCTCTCACTCCGCCAGATGTTAGGACGCCAAAAAATCCTCGATTTTTTTAAGATTTGGGGTGGAATTTTGGGATTTTTAATGGATTTTTTTGGGGATTTTGGGGCTCAAACCCCCAAATTTAACCCCGAAATCTCCCAAATTCCCAGGATTACATCGCAGTGAAGGAGAAATGTGCCGAGTACCTGCCCCACTCTGCTGAGCGCTGTGACACTAAAAAATCCTTGATTTTTGTTGGGATTGGGGCTGGAATTTGGGGATTTTTTGTTAAATTTGGGGGGTTTCTTCAGGATTTTGGGGCTCCAAACCCTAAATCCCAACCCCAAAATCCCCCAAATTCCCAGGATTACATCGCAGTGAAGGAGAAATGTGCCCAGTACCTCCCTCACTCTGCGGGCTGTTACAGAGTCGAAGTTTTTGTGGTTGGGGCTGGAATTCTGTGATTTTTAGGATTTTGAATGGAATTTTTTGGGGATTTTGGGCTCCAAACCCCAAATCCACCCCTAAAATCCCCAAAATTTTAGGATTACGTCACAATGAAGTGCAAATGCTCTCAATTACTTCCCTCGCTCTGCGGGGCATTACAGGGTCAAAAATACTTCAAGTTTTTTGCAATTCGGGGCTGGAATTCGGGGATTTTTGTGAATTTTAACGGAATTTTTGGGGGATTTTTCATGTCCCAACCCCAAATCCATCCCTAAAACCCCCGAAATTCCAGGATTACATCGCAGTGAAGGAGAAATATGCCAAGTACCTGCCCCACTCTGCCGGGCGTTACGCCGCCAAGCGCTTCCGCAAGGCGCAGTGCCCCATCGTGGAGCGCCTGACCAACTCCATGATGATGCACGGCAGGAACAACGGGAAGAAGCTGATGACCGTCAGGATCGTCAAACACGCCTTTGAAATCATCCACCTGCTGACTGGAGAGGTGAGGAAAGGGGGGGAAAAAATTTGGGAAAAACGGGGAAAAAATTTGAGGAAAATCGGGCAAAAAAACGGGGAAAAAACGGAGGAAAAACGGGGGAAAAACGGAGAAAAAACGGGGCGAATCAGGGGAAAAAACGGAATAAAAATGGGATTTTTTTGGGGAAAAATGTGATTTGGGAAGGGAAAAAAAGATCTTTCAGTCGCTCACCAGGCAGGTGGGAAATTCTGGGAAAAATCCCAGGAAAAATGGGGGCAAATTCAGGGATTTTGGGGAGGAATGGGGGAAAATCAGAAAAAAGGGGTTTTTCGGGTGGAAAACGGGATTTTTTTTGGGAGAAAATGGGATTTGGGAAGGGGAAAATGATCATTCAGTTGTTCTCCGGGTAGGTGGGAAATTCTGGGAGAAATCCCAGGAAAAATGGGCAAAAATTCAAGGATTTTGGGGAAAAAGTGGGGGAAAATCAAGAAAAAGGAGGGTTCTTGGGGGGGGAAAACCGGGATTTTTTGGGAGAAAAGGGGATTTGGGAAGGGGAAAATGATCATTCAGTTGTTCTCCAGGTAGGTGGGAAATTCTGGGAGAAATCCCAGGAAAAAATGGGGGAAAATTCTGGGATTTGGGGGAGAAATGGGGGAAAATCAGGAAAAAAGGGGGGGGGGTTGGTGGAAAAATGGGGTTTTTTGGGGGGAAATGGGATTTGGGAAGGGGAAAATGATCATTCAGTTGGTTACTGAGGAGTTGGGGATTTGGAGGAAAAATTTGGGAAAAATTGGGGAAAAAACGGAGGAAAAATGGGGCAAGTTGGGGGAAAAATGGGGGTTTTTAGAGAAAAAATGGGTTTTTTAGAGAAAAAAAATGGGGGTTTTTAGGGGGAAAAAATGGGGGGTTTTAGGGAAAAAATGGGATTTTTTAGGGGAAAAAAAATGGGGTTTTTTAGGGAAAAAAATGGCGTTTTTTTAGAGAAAAAATGCGATTTTTTAGGGAAAAAAATGCGATTTTTTAGGGAAAAAAATGGGGGTTTTTAGGGAAAAAAATGGGGTTTTTTAGGGAAAAAATGGGGTTTTTTTTTAGAGAAAAAATGCGATTTTTTAGGGAAAAAAATGGAGGTTTTTAGGGAAAAAAATGAGGTTTTTTAGGGAAAAAAAAAGGGATTTTTTAGGGAAAAAAAATGGGATTTTTTAGGGAAAAAAATGGGATTTTTAGGGAAAAAAAATTGGGATTTTTTTGGGGAGGAACTCCCCTAACTCAGCTGCCTCCCTGTTGTCTCCAGAACCCGCTGCAGGTGCTCGTTAACGCCATCATTAACTCGGGGCCCCGCGAGGACTCGACGCGCATCGGCCCGCGCCGGCACCGTGCGGCGCCAGGCCGTGGACGTCTCCCCCCTGCGCAGGGTCAACCAGGTGCCCCCTTTCCCCCTGGATTTTCCCCTTTTTCCCTGATTTTTTCCTGATTTTTTCCCATTTTTCCTGACTTTATCCTTTTTTTTTCCTGATTTTACCTGATTTTCCCTGATTTTTTCCTATTTTCCCTGACTTTATCCTTTTTTTTCCTGATTTTCCCTGTTTTTCCCTGATTTTTTCCCATTTTTTCCCTGACTTTATCCTTTTTTTTCCTGATTTTTTTCCCATTTTTCCCTGACTTTATGCTTTTTTTTCCCTGATTTTTCTCCATTTTTCTTCATTTTTCCCCATTTTTCCCCATTTTTCCTGACTTTATCGTTTAATTCTTGCTTTTTTTCCCTGTTTTTCCCTGATTTTCCCTGTTTTTTCCCTGATTTTCCCTGATTTTTCCTGATTTTTTCCCATTTTTCCCTGACTTTATCCTTTTTTTTCCTGATTTTTTTCCCATTTTTCCCTGACTTTATGCTTTTTTTCTCTGATTTTTCTCCATTTTTCTTCATTTTTCCCCATTTTTCCCCATTTTTCCTGACTTTATCGTTTAATTCTTGCTTTTTTTCCCTGTTTTTCCCTGATTTTCCCTGATTTTTCCTGATTTTTTCCCATTTTTCCTGATTTTCCCTGTTTTTCCCTGATTTTTCCTGATTTTTTCCTGATTTTTTCCCATTTTCCCTGACTTTATCCTTTTTTATTCCTGATTTTCCCTGATTTTTTTCCCATTTTCCCTGATTTTTTCCTATTTTCCCTGACTTTATCCTTTTTTTTCCTGATTTTATCCTTTTTTTTCCCTGATTTTCTCCCATTTTTGCTGAGTTTTTTTTCGGTTTTACCCTTTTTTCCCTGATTTTTTACCCTTTTTTCCCTGATTTGTTGCCTTTTCCTGATTTTTCCCGGTTTTTCCCCATTTTTCCCCCATTTTTTCCCTTATTTCTCTCTTTCTAACCCATTTTTCTTCTTTTCCCCCCCAATCCCCATTTTCCCCTCCAAAATTCCCATTTTTCCCCCAAAATCCCCATTTTCCTCCCCCAAAATTACCAATTTTCCCTCCCAAAAATTCCCATTTCCTTCCCAAAATTCCTATTTTCCCCCGATTTCCCCCCTTTTTTCCCTTGTTTCACCCCATTTCCTCCCCCAAAATCCCCATTTCACCCCCAAAATTCCCATTTTTCCCCCAAAATTCCAATTTTTTCTCTTATTTCTCTCTTTCTAACCTCATTTTTCTTCTTTTCCCCCAAAATCCCCATTTTTCCCCCAAAATCCCCATTTTCTTCCCAAAATTCCCATATTTCCCCCAAAATTCCCATTCCCCCCCCCCAAAATTCCCATTCCCCCCCCCAAAATTCCCATTTTTTCCCTATTTCTCTTTCTAACCCCATTTTTCTTCTTTCCCCCCCCCAAATTCCCATTCCCCCCCCCAAAATTCCCATTTTTTCCCTTATTTCTCTTTCTAACCCCATTTTTCTTCTTTCCCCCCCCCCCAAAATCCCCAATTTCCCCCCCAAAATCCCCCATTTCCCCCCCCCAAAATCCCCATTTTTCCCCAAAATCCCCATTTTTCCCCCCAAATCCCCATTTTCCCCCCCAAAATCCCCATTTCCCCCCCCAAAATTCCCATTTTCCCCCCCAAAATCCCCATTTCCCCCCCCAAAATTCCCATTTTTTCCCTGATTTCCCCCGTTTTTCCTTGTTTCATCCCATTTTCCCCCCAAAATTCCCATTTTTCCCCAAAATCCCCATTTCCCTCCAAATCCCCATTTTTCCCCAAAATCCCCATTTCCCCCCCAAAATTCCCATTTTTTCCCCCCAAAATTCCCATTTTTCCCCAAAATTCCCATTTTCCCCCAAAATCCCCATTTTCCCCCCCAAAATTCCCATTTCCTCCCCCAAAATTCCATTTTTCCCCCCAAAATCCCCATTTCCCCCCCCAAAATCCCCATTTTCCCCCCAAAATTCCCATTTTCCCCTGATTTCCCCCATTTTTCCCTTGTTTCACCCCATTTCCCCCCCCAAATTCCCATTTTTTTTCCTTTATTTCCCTCTTTCTAACCTAATTTTTCTTCTTTTCCCCCCAAAATCCCCATTTTCCCCCCCAAAATCCCCATTTTTCCTCCCAAAATCCCCATTTCCCCCCCAAAATTCCCATTTCACCCCCCAATTTTCCCTCCCAAATCCCCATTTTCTCCCCCAAAATTACCAATTTTCCCCAAAATTCCCATTTTTCCCCAAAATCCCCATTTTTCCCCCCAGGCCATCTGGCTGCTGTGCACGGGCGCCCGCGAGGCCGCTTTCCGCAACATCAAAACCATCGCCGAGTGCTTGGCCGACGAGCTCATCAACGCTGCCAAGGTCAGCAAAACTCCCAAAATCCCCCAAAATCCCACCCCAAAATCCCAAAATTCCCAAAATTCCCCATTTCCCCCTTTTTTTCCCTTTTTTTCCCTTTTTTTTTGGTTTTTTTTAACAATTTTCCTGCTAAAATTCTGAAATTTCCTCTCAAATTTTGCCCCAAATTTTCAATTCCCCCCCCATCAAATCCCAAATTTTCCCCGGATTTTCCCCAATTTCCAGCCCCAAATTCCCAAAATTCCCCTTTTCCCCCTTTTTTTCTGCTTTTTTTCTTTTTTCCCCCTTTTTTTTTGTGGTTTTTTAACGATTTTCCTGCTAAAATTCTGAAATTTCCTCTCAAATTTTGCCCCAAATTTTCAATTCCCCCCCCTCCAAATCCCAAATTTTCCCCAATTTCCAGCCCAAAATCCCAAAATTCCCATTTCCCCCTTTTTTTCCCCTTTTTTTTTGTGGTTTTTTAAACAATTTTCCTGCTAAAATTCTGAAATTTTCCCTCAAATTTTGCCCCAAATTTTCAATTCCCCCCCCTCCAAATCCCAAATTTTCCCCCAATTTTCCCAAAATCCCACCCCAAATTCCCAAAATTCCCCTTTCCCCCTTTTTTCCCCCATTTTTTTCCTTTTTTCCCCTTTTTTTTGGTTTTTTTTTAACGATTTTCCTGCTAAAATTCTGAAATTTTCCCTCAAATTTTGCCCCAAATTCTCAATTCCCCCCCTCCAAATCCCAAATTTTCCCTGGATTTTCCCCAATTTCCAGCCCAAAATTCCCAAAAATCCCCATTTTCCCCCCTTTTTTCCTGCTTTTTTCCCCCAAATTTTTTTTTGCTTTTTTCCCCATTTTCCCCTCAAAATTCTGAAATTTCCCCCAAATTTCTTTCCACTTTTCCCCAAAATTCCGTTTCTCCCCCCAAAATCCCCAAATTTTCCCATTTTTTTAGGTTTTCTCCCCCAAATTTCTCAGTTTTCTCTTTTTTTTTTCCCCATTTCCCCCCCAAATTCCCGTTTTTCTCCCCAAATCCCTGAATTTTCTCATTTTTCTCCTCAAAATCCCCAAATTTTTCCCCAAAACCTCCCAAATTTTCCCCATAAATTTCCCATTTCTTCCCCCCCAAAAAATCCCCAAATCTTTCCCCCAAAAATCCAATTTTCCCAAATTCCCCCAAAAATCTCAAAATTTCCCTCCCAAATTCCCAAAATATCCCAGATTTTCCCCAAAATTCCCAAATTTTCCCAAATTTCCCTCCCAAAAATCCCATTTTTTCCCCCCAAAATCCCCAAATTTTTCCCCCAAATTTTTTATTTTTCTTCAAAAAAATCCCCAAATTTCCCCCCAAAAATTTCCCAAATCTTCCCCCAAAAATCCGATTTTCCCAAATTCCCCCAAAAATCTCAAAATTTCCCTCCCAAATTCCCAAAATATCCCAAATTTCCCCCAAAATTTCCCAAATTTCCTGCCAAAAATCCTGAATTTCCTCAAATTTCCCCCAAAAAGCTCAAAATTTCCCTCCCAAATTCCCAATTTTTTCCCCAAATTCCCAAATTTCCTGCTAAAAATCCCATTTTTCCCCCCAAAATCCCCAAATTTTCCCAAATTTCCCATTTTTTTTCCCCAGGGCTCCTCCAACTCCTACGCCATCAAGAAGAAGGACGAGCTGGAGCGCGTGGCCAAATCCAACCGCTAAAATTCCCAAAATTCCCAAATTTCCTGAAATAAAATTTGTGGATTTGAAACCCGACTGGAGCGTTCTTAAAAATCCCAAAACTCCTGGGATTTGGGGATTTTTGGGGGGGAAATTTTGGAATTTTGGGAGGGATTTGAGGAAAAAATTTGGGAATTTTGAGGGGATTTCGGGGAATGTTTTGGGATTTGGGGCAAAAAAATTGGGAATTTTGACGGAATATTTGGAATTTGGGGAATCATTTTGGGATGTTGGGAATTTTGGGGAATGTTTTGGGATTTTGGGGAAAAAAAACTGGGAATTTTGGGCTTTTTTTGGGAATTTTGGGGGAATTTTGGAATTCTGAGGAAAAACCTTGGAATTTTGAGGGAATTCTGGGGACAATTTCAGAACTTTTGGGAATATTTTGGGAATTTGGGGCTTTTTTTGGGGAATTTGGGGGAAATTTGGAAATTTTGAGGAAAAATCTTGGAATTTTGAGAGCACTTTGGGAAATGTGTTGGGATTTGGGGAGAAAAAATTGGGAATTTTGGGCTTTTTTGGGAATTTGGGGGGGAGGTTTCTGGAATTTTGGGGCTTTTGGAAGATTTTGTGGGAATTCCTTGGGATTTTTTGGGAATTCTGAGGATTTTGTGGGATTTTTTTTTGGAAATTGAGGGGGATTTTTGGGGAATTCTGACGGTTTTTGTTGGAATTTTTCCCTTTTCCAACCGTTTCCCGACCACTCCGCGAAATATTTTGGGAATTCCAACCCCTCCCGCTCCAGCCCAGCCCCTCCCACCTCCCAAAATTCCCAAAAATTCCCATCCCCCCCCAAAAAAAAACCACTCGGAGCCTTGGGAAGCAGCAGGATCCCGATTTTTCCGTGGGAATTTGGGGAAAATCCGGACCCCGGACGCGACATTTCGGGAATTTTCGGGAATTTTCAGGAATTTCCAAGAATTCCCAACCCTGACCCCGCTTCTCCCGGATTTTCTTCCTCGGAATTCCAGGAATTTTCCCACCTGGATCTGCCTGGAGGAGTCGGAGCTTTGGTGTGGAATTGTTGGGGAGTGAGGGGGAAAAAACTTGGGAATTTTCTGGGGGGAAAATCGGGAATTCTGGAGGATTTATGGGAAAATTGGTGGGGAAAAAAATGGGGAATTTTGGGGGATTTAGGGAAGGCTTGTCGGGAATTCCAAGGATTTTGGGGGGAATTTTTGGGGGGATTTCTGGGAAGATTTTAGGGAATTCTGTGGGGAAAACTCGGTGATTCCACCGAATCCATGGAATTCTTCCCCTCGCTGCCGTTTTTTGTTTCTTTTTCCTTTTCCAACCCGAAATTCCTGAGGTTCAAAACTCCCAAATCTATGAAAATCCCTGGGAAAAACCGCCCCAAATCCCAAACGCCTTCCATCCCGAAGTTTTTTCCCCCCTTTTTTTTTTAGGGAATTCTGGGAGGAAATATTGGGAATTCTGAGAAACTTCACAGAGAAAAAAACGGGAATTTTGTGAGATTTATGGGAGAAGTGTCAGGAATCCCGGGGGATTTCTGGGACAACCAGAGGAAAAGTGGGAATTCTGTTGGAATTGTGGGAATTTTTATCCCAGTTTTGTGGGGGGGGTTTCTGTACAGTCCCTTCCTAACCTGATTTTTCCTGGGTTTTCTGTGGGAATTCTGGGATTTTTCTGGCGTCAATCCCAGGAGTTTTTCTGTAGGAATTCCAGGATTTTTTTTCCCATGAATCCCGGGAATTTTCCGTGTGAATTCCAGGAATTTTTCCGCTGGAATTCCCTCATTTTTCCAGCAGTAATTTCGGGGGAATTTCCCTGTGGAAACCTCAGGAATTTTTTCCCTGTGACACCCAGGAATTTTTCTGCTGGACTTCCGTGATTTTTTTCCCAGCAGGAATTCCTTGAGTTTTCCCCGGCAGGAATCCCAGGAATTTTCCGTGTGAATTCCAGGAATTCTCCCACTGCAATTTCATCATTTTCCCCCGCTGGAATTTCACCGTTTTTTCCACCAAAACCCCCAGGATTTCTTTGTGAATCCCAACGGCTCTTCCACCTGAATTCCATGAGTTTTTTTTTTTCCCCCTTCCAGAATTCCCTTTTTTTTTTTAAATTTTTCCCGGGAATTCCCTTCACTTGTAGAGCAGGTGGACGCGGCTGCCGTCGCAATTCCCGCGGCCCAACTTCTCCGCCTGCTCCGACACCAGGCAGCGAACCAGGCTGGGCTGGGGGAATCCCTGGGAATGTTGGGAATGTTGGGAATGTTGGGAGGAGGAGCCCAGGTGGTTCTCGGAATCCCGGGAATCCCGGGAAAGGCGGCGGCGGGAGCGGAGCTGGAGCTGCTGCCGGGCTTGGAGCTGCTGGCGGAGCTCGGAGACGCGCTCTTCCTTCTGGGGAATAAAGAAAAAAGGGGAAAATGTGGGGAAAAATGGGGGGAAAAATGGGGGGAAAATCGTGGGGAAAAATGGGGAAAAAATGTGGGGAAATGGTGGGGAAAATAAAGGGAAAAAATGTGAGGAAAATATGTGGAGAAATGGTGGGGAAAATGTGGGAAAAAATGGGGAAAAAATGTGGGAAAATCGTGGGGAAAATGTGGGAAAAAAATGGGGAAAAAATGTGGGGAAATGGTGGGGAAAATGGGGAAAAAATGGGGAAAAAATGTGGGAAAATCGTGGGGAAAATGTGGGAAAAATGGGGAAAAATGTGGGGAAATGGTGGGGAAAATAAAGGGAAAACGGTGGGGAAAAAAGGGAAAATTGTGGGGGAAAAATGGGAAAAAAAATGGTGGGAAAATGATGGGAAAAGTGGGAAATTGTGGGAAAAAAGCGGTGGGAAAATTTGTGAGAAAGGTGGGAAAAACGTGGGAAAATTGCAGGGGAAAATGGTGGGGGAAAATGATGGGAAAAGTGGGAAAAATTGTGGGGAAATGGTAGGGAAAATGGCGGGAAAAAAAGGGGAAAATTGTGGGGAAAACAGTGGGAAAATGATGGGGGATAAAGGGGGGGAAAAAATGGGGAAAAAATGTGGGAAAATCATGGGGAAAATGTGGGAAAAAATGGGGAAAAATGTGGGAAAAAATGGGGAAAAATGTGGGAAAAAATGGGGAAAAAATGTGGGAAAAAATGGGGAAAAATGTGGGAAAATCATGGGGAAAATGTGGGGAAAATGGAGGAAAAAATGTGGGAAAAAAATGGGGAAAAAATGTGGGAAAAAATGGGGAAGAATGTGGGAAAATTGTGGGGAAAATAAAGGGAAAAAGTGTGGGAAAAATGTGGGGAAAATGTGGAAAAAATTGGGAAAAAATGTGGGAAAATCATGGGGAAAATGTGGGAAAAAGGTGGGGAAAAAATGTGGGGAAATGGTGGGGAAAATAAAGGGAAAAAATGGGGAAAAAATGTGGGAAAATTGTGGGGAAAATGTGGGGAAAATAAAGGGAAAAAATGTGGGAAAATGATGGGGAAAATAAAGGGAAAAAGGTGGGAAAAAAAAGGGAAAATTGTGGGGAAAAATAGGAAAAAATGGTGGGGAAATGGGAGGGAAAAACCAAGGGGAAATGGTTGGGAATAATGGTGGGAAAAGTGGGGAAAAAATGAGGAATACCACTGAGAAAAAGTGGGGGGGAAAAGGAAAAAAACCCAGAAAACAACGGGAAAAAAAAAAAAAACAAAAAAAACCCCAAACAACCAGGAAAAGGGGGGAAAACACGAAAAAAGAAAAAAAAACCCCAGGAAAACAATGGGGAAAAGGAGGAAAAACACTGGGAAAACACCGGGAGAACACCGGGAAAAGAGAGGAACAACACCAGGGGAAAAAAAGGGGGGGGGAAACACAGGGAAAACACCACGAAAAAGAAGAAAAAAACCCAGGAAAAACACTGGGAAAAAAGGAAAAACGGCAGGAAAAGGGGAAAACCACTGGAAAAAAAGGGGATTTGGCTCCCGAAATTCCCGAAATTCCCGAATTCGTCCCCACCTCGGCGATGATCTTCTCCAGCTCGCGGTTCTCCTTCTCCAGCAGCCGCGACTTCTCCTCCTCGTTGTTGTTGGTGGAGGAGCCGGTCTTCATCGTGTCCTGCTGCTCCGACTGCCACTCGCCGCGCGTGATCAGCCGCCGCATCTGCCCCAAAATTCCACGGTTTTCCAGATGTTTTACCATTTTTTCCTGATTTTTTTCTGATTTTTCCTGATTTTTTCTGATTTTTCCTGATTTTTTCTGATTTTTTCCTGATTTTTTACCATTTTTCCTGATTTTTTCTGATTTTTCCTGATTTTTTCTGATTTTTCCTGATTTTTTACCATTTTTCCTGATTTTTTCTGATTTTTCCTGATTTTTTCTGATTTTCCTGATTTTTTCTGATTTTTCCTGATTTTTTTACCATTTTTCCTGATTTTTTCTGATTTTTCCTGATTTTTTACCATTTTTTTTCCTGATTTTTTCCCATTTTTTCCTCATTTTTTCCTGAGTTTTTACCACTCGTTCCTAATTTTTTACCATTTTTCCCTGATTTTTACCGGTTTTTTCCTGATTTTACCATTTTTCCTAATTTTTCCTGATTCTTTTCCTGATTTTTTACCATTTTTCCTAATTTTTTCTTATTTTTCCTGATTTTTTCCGATTTTTCCTGATTTTTCCTGGTTTTTCCTGATTTTTTACCATTTTTCCTGATTTTTTACCATTTTTCCTGATTTTTAACCATTTTTTCCTGATTTTTCCTGATTTTTTTCTGATTTTTCCTGATTTTTTTCTGATTTTTCCTGATTTTTTTCCTGATGTTTCCTGGTTTTTCCTGATTTTTCCCCTAATTTTTCCAATTCTTCCTGATTTTTTACCTTTTTTTTTCCTGCTTTTTTACCATTTTCCCTGATTTTTTCCTGATTTTTTTACCATTTTTTCTCTGATTTTTTCCCATTTTTTTTCCTGATTTTTTACCACTTTATTTCCTGATTTTTCCCTGATTTTTCCAGACTTTTTTCCTAATTTTTCCTGATTTTTCCTGATTTTTTCCCTAATTTTTCCTGATTTGCCCCTCATTTTCCTGATTTTTCCTGATTTTTTTTTCCTAATTTTCCCTCATTTTCCCCTCATTTTTTCCTGATTTTTTCCCGATTTTTCCTGATTTTAAATGAGTTATTACGATTTTTTTTTCTGATTTTTTTCCCTGATTTTTTCCTGAATTTTCCCTGATTTTTTTCCCATCCCCCCCTAATTTTTCAACGACTCTTTCCCAACCTTTCCCCCCCAAAATTGACGATTTCCCCGTTTTTCCGCCCGGAATTCCCACCTTGGGCACGAAGAGCACCACCAGGGTGATGTAGGAGGAGAAGACGACGGCGAGGGAGGCGAAGGCGAAGGCGGCGTCCTGCTGGGAGCTGAGGATCAGCGTCACCGGCGCCGTGATCAGGCACAGCACCTGCGGAATTCCCAACGTTCTCAGAGCTGGGAAAACTGGGAATTTTTTGGGAATTTTTTGGGAATTTTTTGCAAATTTTTCGGAGTTTTTTTGGATTTTTTTGGAGTTTTTTTCGAATTTTTTCAGATTTTTTTCGCTTTTTTTTTGCTTTTTTTTTTTGCTTTTTTTTTTTGCTTTTTTTTTTGCTTTTTTTCACATTTTTTTCGGATTTTTTTTTGGATTTTTTTTGGAATTTTTTTCGAATTTTTTCAGATTTTTTTCGCGCTTTTTTTGCTTTTTTTTTTTTTGCTTTTTTTCACATTTTTTTCGCCTTTTCTTTGGGATTTTTTTGGGATTTTTTTGGATTTTTTCCAAAATTCTTTGGATTTTTTCAGATTTTTTTCCAATTTTTTTCGATTTTTTTCTTCTAATTTTGGGGGGATTTTTAAAAATATTTTTGGGGGGGATTTTTTTGGGAATTTTTTCTGGATTTTTTTGGGAATTTTTTTGGATTTTTTTTCGAATTTTTTCAATTTTTTTTTCAAAATTTTTTTGCATTTTTTTCGATTTTTTTTTTTAATTTTGGGGGATTTTTAAAAATATTTTTGCGGATTTATTCTGATTTTTTTAGGAATACTGGGGGGAATTTTTTGGGACTTTTTTTTTGCAAATTTTTTGAAATTTTTTTTTAGATTTTTTTTTCAATTTTTTCGACTTTTTTTTTCAGAATTTTTTTTTTTTGAATTTTTTTTTGAATTTCGGGGGGATTTTTTAAAATATCTTTTGGGGATTTTTAAAAATTTTTTTAGGAATTTTGGAGGGGATTTTTGGGGATTTTTTCCCGAACTTTTTTTTTTTTTTTTTCCAGATTTTTTTCGAAGTTTTTCACTTTTTTTTCAAATTTGTTTTTGGATTTTTTTTTTTTTCTGATCTTTGGGAGATTTTTAAAAATATTTTTGAGGATTATATTTTTAAATAAATTTGGAGGGAATTTCTGAGGATTTTGGGGACGATTTTTTTTTTTGCAAATTTCTTGGATTTTTGTCTGATTTTTTTTTTTTCAGATTTCTTTCAATTTTTTAATTATTTTTTAATTTTTTTTTTTTAATTTTTTTTTGGAATTTTTTTTGGGGAATTCTCCGGGATTTACCGCCACGTTGTAGATGGCCATGCCCACCGCCCGGTGATCGTTGATTTTCTCCGTCGAGACGCTTTTGGTCTCGTAGGCCAAGAAAATCCCCAGCAGCAGCAGCAGCCCCTTGAATCCGTAAAAAATCCCTGGAAAAAAATGGGAAAAAATGGGAAAAAATGGGAAAAAAAAAATTGGGATCCCGAAAACGCTTCGGTGCGGGGGAGGGGAAATCGGGATCGGAACGACCCCGAATCCCAAAGGGATCGGCCCCGGGTTTGAGTGGGATCCCCCAAATTCCACCTGAAATCCCAAAATTTCATTGAAATTCCTCAAGTTCTACCTGAAATTCCTCAAATTTTATATAAATTCCTCAAAATCCACCTGAAATTCTTTGAATTTAATATAAATTCCTCAAATTCAACCTGAAATTCCTCAAATTCAACCTGAAATTCGTCAAGTTCCACCTGAAATTCCAGAATTCCATCTGAAATTCCTCCAATTTAACCTGAATTCCCCAAATTCCACCTGAAATTCCTCAAATTTAATATAAATTCCTCAAATTGCACCTGAAATTCCTCAAATTGCACATGAAATTCCTCAAATTTCATTGAAATTCCCCAAATTCCACCTGAAATTCCCCAAATTCCACCTTGAATTCCGCGAATTTCATTTAAGTTCCTCAAATTCCATCTGAAATTCCTCAAATTTAATTTAAATTCCTCAAATTCCACCTGAAATCCCAAAATTCCACCTGGATCTCCCCAAATTTGACCTGCAACCCCCCAAATCTGCGCTGAAACCCCCAAAATTTCACCTGGAACCCCCAAAATTCCACCTGGAGCTCCCAAAATTCCACCTGGAGTTCCAAAATTCTACCTGGAACCTCAAAATTTGACCTGAAATCTCCAAATTTGGGCTGAAATCTCCAAAATTCCACCTAGAACTCCCAAAATTCCACCTGGAGCTCCCCAAATTTGACCCGAAACCCCCAAAATCTGAGCTGAAACCCCCAAAATTCCACCTGGAACCCCCAAAATTCCACCTGGAACTCCCAAAATTCCACCTGGAGCCCCCAAAATTCCACCTGGAACCCCTAAATTTCCACCTGGAGCCCCCAAAATTCTACCTGAAATCTCCAAAATTCCACCTGGAACCCCCAAAATTCCACCTGGACCTCCCCAAATTTGACCCGAAACCCCCAAAATCTGAGCTGAAACCCCCAAAATTTCACCTGAAACTCCCCAAATCTGACCTGAAATCCCCGAAATCCCCAAAATTCCACCTGGAGCTCCTCAAAACTCCACCTGGAACCCCTAAATTTCCACCTAGAACTCCCAAAACTCCACCTGGAGCTCCCAAAATTTGAGCTGAATTCTCCAAAATTCCACCTGGAACCCCCCAAAATTCCACCTGGACCCCCCCAAAGCGGCGCACCCAGCCAGGTGTTCATCTTGGTGGAGCTGCAGTGCTCGAGCTGGGGCAGGATGGACACGTCCATGTCCGACTTGGGCTCCTCCTTGGTGAACTCCTGGGGGAGGAAAAAAAACGCCCGGATTCGGCAATTTCGGGGTGGTTTGGGGGTTTTTTTTAGGGTTTTGGAGGTTTGAGGTGTTTTGGGGGAGATTTGGAGGTTTTTTAGGAGGACTTTGGGGTTATTTCTGGAGTTTTGGGGATGTTTTGAGGTGGTTTGGGGGTGGTTTTGAGGTGGTTTGGTGGGTGGTTTTGAGGAGTCCTCAAACATCCCCAGAACATCTCAAGAACCTCCCCAAAAACCTCCTCCAACACCCCAAAAACATCTCAAAGACACCCAAGGACCCCTCAAGTCCTTGAGGAACCCCCAAACTCCAGGAGAACTCCCAAAAATAGATCCCAAACACCTCAAGAACCTCCTCCAACACCTCAAAAACATCTCAGAGATGCCCAAGGACCTCTCAAGTCCTTGAGGAACCCCCAAACTCCTGGAGAACTCCTCAAAAAGAGACCCCAAAGACCTCAAGAACCTCCTGAAACACCCCAAGAACCTCCTCAAACACCCCAAAAACATCTCAAGAACCCCCCAGGACCCCTCAACCCCTTGAGGAACCCCCAAAACACCTGGAGAGCTCCCCAAAAATTCACCCCAAGCACCTCGAGAACCTCCTCCAACACCTCAAGAAGTTCCTCCAACACCCCCAGAAGATCTCAAGAAACCCCCAGGATCCCTCAACCCCTTGAGGAACCCCAAACTCCTGGAGAACTCCTCGAAAAAAAGACCCCAAACACCTCGAGAACCTCCTCAAACACCCCAAAAACATCTCAGAGATGCCCAAGGACCCCTCAAGTCCTTGAGGAACCCCCAAACTCCTGGAGAACTCCTCAAAAGAGACCCCAAAGACCTCAAGAACCTCCTCCAACACCCCAAGAACCTCCTCCAACACCCCAAAAACATCTCAAGAACCCTTCAGAACCCCTCAAGTCCTTGAGGAACCCCCAAACTCCTGGAGAACTCCTCAAAAAGAGACCCCAAACTCCTCAAGATCCTCAAACACCCCAAAAACATCTCAAAGACACCCAAGGACCCCTCAAGTCCTTGAGGAACCCCAAACTCCAGGAGAACTTCTCAAAAAGAGACCCCAAACACCTCGAGAACCTCCTCAGCCATCCAAAAACATCTCAAGAACCCCCCAGGACCCCTCAACCCCTCAAGGAACCCTCAAGAACCTCCTCAAACACCCCAAAAACATCTCAAGAACCCCCCAGGACCCCTCAACCCCTTGAGGAACCCCAAAACACCTGGAGAGCTCCCCAAAAATTCACCCCAAGCACCTCGAGAACCTCCTCCAACACCCCCAGAAGATCTGGAGAGCTCAAGATGGATCCCAAAGACCTCGACAACCACCCCCAAAGCTTCTGGAGAAGCTTCCGGAATTGCCGGAGCCGCACCTCGATGGTTCGGTGCAGGGGGTCCACGATCTGCCACACGCTCAGCGTCACCACGTCGAAGGCCACCAGGCCCCCCACGGTGGCGTAGAGCTTCCAGGGCTCCAGGCTCTGCAGGGATGGAAAATCCCGGTCACGGATGGACAGGGAGCGGTGACAATTCCCGGTCACCGACGGTGACAATTCCCGGTTAAACGGTACTGAGGGGAACACCTGGATCCCAAAGGAACAGCTGGATCCCAAAAAAAACCCTGGGATCCCAAAGGAACACCTGGATCCCAAACACCCGGATCCCAAGGGAACACCCAGATCCCAAAGGGAACACCCAGATCCCAAAGGAACACCTGGATCCCAAAGGAAACACCCGGATCCCAAGCACCTGGATCCCAAAGGAAAACCCAAATCCCAAAGGAACACCCAGATCCCAAAAAAACCCTGGGATCCCAAAGGAACACCCGGATCCCAAACACCCGGATCCCAAAGGAACAGCTGGATCCCAAGGGAACACCCGGATCCCACAGGGAACACCTGGATCCCAAAGGAACACCTGGATCCCAAAAAAACCCTGGGATCCCAAACGAACACCTGGATCCCAAACACCCGGATCCCAAGGGAACACCCAGATCCCAAAGGAAAATCTGAATCCCAAAGGAAAACCCAAAACCCAAAGGAAAATCCAGATCCCAAAAAAACCCTGGGATCCCACAGAGAACACCTGGATCCCAAAGGAAACACCTGGATCTCACAGGGAACACCCGGATCCCAAAGGAACACCCAGATCCCAAACACCCAAATCCCAACAAAAACCACCCAGATCCCAAGGGAACACCTGGATGCCAAAGGAAAATCTGAATCCCAAAGGAAAATCCAGATCCCAAAAAAACCCTGGGATCCCAAAGGAAAACCCGGATCCCAAACACCCGGATCCCAAAGGAACACCTGGATCCCAAAGGAAAATCTGAATCCCAAAGGAAAACCCAAATCCCAAAGGAAAATCCAGATCCCAAAAAAACCCTGGGATCCCAAACACCCGGATCCCAAAGGAAAACCAGGATCCCAAACACCCAAATCCCAAAGGAAAACCCGGATCCCAAAGGGAACACCCGGATCCCAAAGGAAAACCCAAATCCCAAAGGAAAATCCAGATCCCAAAGGAACACCCAGATCCCAATGGAAAACCCGGATCCCAAAGGAAACACCTGGATCCCAAAAAACCCTGGGATCCCACAGAGAACACCTGGATCCCAAAGAAAAACCCAGATCCCAAAGGAACACCCAGATCCCAAAAAAACACCTGGATCCCAAAGGGAACACCCGGACCCCAAAGGAACACCCAGATCCCAAACACCCGGATCCCAAAGGGAACACCCACATCCCAAACACCCAAATCCCAACAAAAAACCACCCAGATCCCAAAGGAACACCCAGATCCCAAAAAAACCCTGGGATCCCAAAGGGAACACCCGGATCCCAAAGGAACACCCGGATCCCAAAAAAACCCTGGGATCCCAAAGGGAACACCCGGATCCCAAAGGAACACCCGGATCCCAAAAAAACCCTGGGATCCCAAAGGGAACACCTGGATCCCAAAGGAACACCCGGATCCCAAAGGAACACCCAGATCCCAAAAAAACACCCGGATCCCACAGAGAACACCCGGGATCCCACAGGAAAATCCCAGACCCCAAACCCCCAACCAAACCCACCCAGCTCCCGCCGGAATTCCCCAACCCCGACCAAAAACCCCGAACCCCCGAACCAAGCCCCGCCCCTTTTCCCGGGAATTTCCCCAGGAATTCCTCGCCTTCCGCTTGTCCTTCTTGTCGTCCTTCTTGGTGAAGACGGTGTGCACCCACCAGATCTTGGTGAACATGCTGCCGTAGGCCAGGCTGAAGCCCAGGCCCAACAGCCACAGCCGCGCCTGGGAAGATCCGCAACAGTCGGAATTCCGGCCGGAATTCTGCTCCTCCTCCTCCTCCTCCTCCTCTTCCCTGGTTTTTTTCCCCCCTCTCCGTCTTCTTCCTCCTCGGATTGCTCCCGAATTTTTTCCCTCCCTTGTTCTTCCCGTTTCTGGCTGTCTCTGATTGTTTGGCCTCCGATTGTTCCTCCCCTGACTGTTCCTGCTCCGATTATCCCCCCATTCCCGGACGGATTTTCCGACTGTTCCCACCCCATTTTCCCCATTTTTCTGCCTGTTCCCATTTTCCATTTCTTTGCCTGTTCCTCCACCTGTTCCCACCCCATTTTCCCATTTTTCCGACTGTTCCCACCCCGTTTTCCCATTTTTCTGACTGTTCCCACCCCATTTTCCCCATTTTTCCGCCTGTTCCCGTTTTCCATTTCTTTGCCTGTTCCTCCACCTGTTCCCACCCCGTTTTCCCATTTTTCCGACTGTTCCCACCCCGTTTTCCCATTTTTCCGACTGTTCCCATCCCGTTTTCCCCATTTTTCTGCCTGTTCCCGTTTTCCATTTCTTTGCCTGTTCCTCCACCTGTTCCCACCCCATTTTCCCATTTTTCCGACTGTTCCCACCCCATTTTCCCATTTTTCCGACTGTTCCCATCCCGTTTTCCCCATTTTTCCGCCTGTTCCCGTTTTCCATTTCTTTGCCTGTTCCTCCACCTGTTCCCACCCCATTTTCCCATTTTTCCGACTGTTCCCACCCCATTTTTTTCCGGTTTTCCACCTGTTCCTCCAGCTGTTCCCACCCCATTTTCCCATCTCTCCGCCTGTTCCCCTTTTTCCACTTCTCTGCCTGTTTCTCCGCCTGTTCTCACCCCATCTCCCCATTTCTCCGCCTGTTCCCATCCCGTTTTCCTGTTCCTCCACCTGTTCCCATTTTCCCATTTCTCTGCCTGTTTGTCCACCTGTTCCCATCCCATTTTTTCTGGTTTTCCACCTGTTTCTCTGCCTGTTCCCATTTTTCCATTTCTCTGCCTGTTCCTCCACCTGTTCCCCTTTTTCCATTTCTCTGCCTGTCTCTCCGCCTGTTCCCATCCCATTTTTCTGGTTTTCCACCTGTTCCTCCGCCTGTTCCCACCCCATTTCCCCATTTCTCCGCCTGTTCCCGTCCCATTTTCCTGTTCCTCCACCTGTTCCCCTTTTTCCATTTCTCTGCCTGTCTCTCCGCCTGTTCCCACCCCATTTCCCCATTTTCCCACCTGTTCCCATTTTTCCATTTCTCCACCTGTTCCCCTCCCATTTTTTCCGGTTTTCCACCTGTTCCTCCGCCTGTTCCCAATCCCATTTGCCTGTTCCTCCGCCTGTTCCCACCCCATTCCCCCATTTTTCCACCCGTTCCCGTTTTTCCTGTTCCTCCGCCTGTCCCTCCGCCTGTTCCCAATCCCATTTTCCCATTTCTCCGCCTGTTCCCACCTGGCAGACGAAGGGGAACAGCCCCGGCCCGATGTGGTAGCCGTCCAGGCCCAGCGGGAAGACGGCGGCGAGCGCCAGGGTACAACCCACGGCCGTCATGTTGTTCAGGTAGGGCTGGGAATTCTGGATGTACCTGGGGGGGGTGGAAAAAAAAACAACCCCAAAAACACCGGGAATTAGGGGGGGGGATCCTGAGGGAAAAACAGGAAAACAACGAGCGGCAACACCCGGACGAGTTCCTGGCAACGACGTCACCGGCGGGATGTGGGAGCGCGTTTGTTCCCAGTTTTTCCTGGAATTTTTCACAGTTTTTCCCCATTTTTCCTGGAATTTTTCCCGAGTTTTCCCCATTTCTCACAGTCTTCCCCAGTTTTCCCCCATTTCTCACAGTTTCCACCCATTTTTTCCCAGTTTTCCTGGAATTTTTCCCGAGTTTTTCCCCCATTTCTCAGTTTTCCCCCATTTTTCCCAGTTTTCCTGGAATTTTTCCCGAGTTTTTCCCCCATTTCTCACAGTTTTCCCCATTTTTCCCAGTTTTCCTGGAATTTTTCCCAATTTTCCTGGAATTTTGCCCGAGTTTTTCCCCCATTTCTCACAGTTTTCCCCATTTTTCCCAGTTTTCCTGGAATTTTTCCCAATTTTCCTGGAATTTTTCCTGAGTTTTCCCCATTTTTCACAGTTTTCCCCATTTTTTCCAGTTTTCCTGGAATTTTTCCCAATTTTCCTGGAATTTTTCCTGAGTTTTCCCCATTTCTCACAGTTTCCCCCCATTTTTCCCGGAATTTTTCCAGAGATTCCCCCCATTTTTCCCAGTTTTCCTGGAACTTTCCCCATTATTTTCCATTTTCCCTCTTTTTATTCCCCATTCAATCCCTTCGCGATCAAACCGCTAAAATCCACTTTTTTTCCAACCAAAACTCCCAAAATCACCATTTTTTCAACTGAAACCCTCCAAATTCCCGAATTTTTTTGCTCCCAACACCCCAAAATCCCAGGAAATTTCAGACAACTCCATAACAAACGAGAAACTTCGCAATCAAACCGCTAAAATCCACTTTTTCCCAACCAAAACCCCCAAAAATCACCATTTTTTCAACTGAAACCCTCCAAATCCTCGAATTTTTTCCGCTCCCAACACCCCAAAATCCCAGGAATTTGGGGGGAATTTTGGGGAATTTTGGGGATTTGCCCACCTGACGTGCCCGTTGTAGATGTTGAAGGCCAAGCAGACGACGGCCAGGACGATCCCCAGCGACGCCAACACCGAGACGGAAATGAACAATTTTTGGGACAGGAAGCGGAAGGTGGTGATCACCTTGGTGTAATCGGCCGGAGGGGACCCCCCTGGGGAGAAAAATTGGGACAAATCCCCCAAAATTCCGGAATTTGGGAACACCCGGAAGGATTTTCCCTGGTTTTCAGCGTTTTCCCCCCATTTTTCCTCATTTTTTCCCATTTTCCCCCATTTTTCAGCGTTTTCCCCCCATTTTTTCCCCCATTTTTCCCAATTTTCTCCATTTTTCCCCATTTCCCTCATTTTTCTATGTTTTTTCCCATTTTCCCATTTTTTTTCCCCATTTTTCCCAAAATTTTCCCCATTTTCCCATTTTTTTCCCATTTCCCCCCGTTTTTCTGGGTTTTCCCACTTTTCCCCAATTTTTCCCCATTTTTTTCCCCATTTTTCTATGTTTTTCCCCAGTTTTCCCCATTTTCCCCAGTTCCCCAATTTTCCCCAATTTTCCCCAATTTTCCCCAATTTTCCCCAATTTTCCCCATTTCCCCCCATTTTCCCCAATTTTTCCCATTTTCCCTCAATTTTTCCCATTTTCCCCAACCTCCCCAATTTTCCCATTTCCCCCCAGTTTCCCATTTTCCTCAATTTTCCCCAATTTCCCCAATTTCCCCAATTTTCCCATTTCCCCAATTTCCCTAATTTTTCCCCATTTTTGCCCAGTTCCCCAATTTCCCCCAATTTTTCCCATTTCCCCAATTTTTCCCCATTTTCCCCCAATTTTCCCAATTTCCCCAATTTTTCCCATTTTCTCATTTTTTCCCATTTTTCTCCATTTCCCCATTTTCCCCCATTTTCCCCCCAATTTTTCCCATTTTCCCCATTTTCCCATTTCCCCCATTTTCCCCCAATTTTCCCATTTTCCCCCAATTTCCCCAATTTTTCCCATTTTCTCATTTTTTCCCATTTTTCTCCATTTCCCCATTTTCCCCCATTTTCCCCCCAATTTTCCCCATTTCCCAATTTCCTCAATTTTCCCCATTTTCCCCAATTTTCCCATTTTTTCCCATTTTCCCATTTTCCCCAATTTCCCCAATTTTCCCATTTTCCCCGTTTTTTCCCCCATTTCCCCGTCCCTCACCGATCCATTTGTCGTTGTTGTACCAGCTCAGGTTGTCCTTGGTGCTGTCGTAGTACCCGATCTTCTTGTACACGCCCCCTGTGGCACAGGTGACAATGGACAGGTGACACCAGGTCACATGACACCAGGTGACATCGGGACAGGTGACATTGGGACAGGTGACAATGGACAGGTGACACCAGGACAGGTGACACCAGGACAGGTGACATTGGGATAGGTGACACCAGACAGGTGACACCGGGACAGGTGACAATGGCAAAGGTGACAATGGCACAGGTGACACCAGGTCACATGACACCAGGTGACACCGGGACAGGTGACATTGGGATAGGTGACAATGGACAGGTGACACCAGGACAGGTGACACCAGGACAGGTGACACCGGGACAGGTGACACCAGGTCACATGACACCAGGTCACATCAGGACAGGTGACAATGGACAGGTGACAATGGACAGGTGACACCGGGACAGGTGACACCAGGTCACATGACACCAGGTGACACCGGGACAGGTGACAATGGACAGGTGACACCGGGACAGGTGACAATGGACAGGTGACCCCGGGACAGGTGACACCAGGTCACATGACACCAGGTCACACCAGGACAGGTAACACTGGCACAGGTGACACCAGGACAGGTGACAATGAACAGGTGACACCAGATAGGTGACACCTTGAGGACACCAACACAGGTGACAATGGGACATGTGACACCAGGTCACATGACACCAGGTGACACCAGGACAGGTGACACCGGCACAGGTGACACTGGGACAGGTGACACCAGGACAGGTGACACCTGAGGGTGGCACCGGTGGCACTTGGGGACACCCATGGGTGGTGCAGCCAGAAGACCTGAAGGTCCCTCAGTGTCACCTGAATGTCCTTCAATGCCACCCAATTGTCCTTCAATGCCACCCAATTGTCCTTCAATGTCACCCAACGTTGTCACCTGATGTCCCCCGACGTCCCCTCACCTTGGAGCTGCTCGATGAGGGTCCAGGCCATGCGGGAGCCGCTGGCGTCGAACACCACGTGGCCCTGGTGGGGACATGGGGACAGCGTTGGGGACACCCTTGGGGTCACCTCCACCCAAAAGTGACTCTTGGTGACACCTTTGATGCCACCTCCACCCAAAGATGAATTTTGGTGACACCTTTGATGCCACCACCACCCAAAGATGGGTTTTGAGGCCCCACTTTGGTGTCACCTCCACCCAAGGCCGGGTTGGTTTTGGTGACGCCGTCGAGGACGCACCGAGACGCCCTCAAAGGCCGAGGAGTTGAGGGCCCGGTAGATCTCGTCGGTGATGTTCTTGTTGTTGTAGTTGAAGTCCTCCAGCCTCAACCCCTTCTTGACCAACTCTTGGGACGTCTTGTTGAGCGCCAAGGCCAAGGCCCAGATGGCGTCGTAGGCCAGCGGCGCCTCCTGGAACCCCCCGGTCTCCTCCGGGTTCTTCCCCAACCTCTTCTGGAGCTTCTCGATGAACTCTTGGGACGTCTGGTGGACAACAACCAACATTGACCCCACGGTTGGGATGGAGGCCACCCCATGTTGACCCAACATTGACCCCAAAGTTTGGGTTGGAGACCACCCAAGGTTGACCCAATGGTTGTGTTGGAGACCACCCAAGGTTGACCCAATGCTTGGCTTGGAGACCACCCAATGTTGACCCAACATTGACCCCAAAGTTTGGGTTGGAGACCACCCAATGGTTGTGTTGGAGACCACCCAAGGTTGACCCAATGGTTGGGTTGGAGACCACCCCATGTTGACCCAATGGTTGGGTTGGAGACCACCCAAGGTTGACCCAATGCTTGGCTTGGAGGCCACCCCATGTTGACCCAACATTGACCCCAAAGTTTGGGTTGGAGACCACCCAATGGTTGGGTTGGAGACCACCCAAGGTTGACCCCATGGTTGGCTTGGAGACCACCCAAGGTTGACCCAACATTGACCCAAGGGTTGAGTTGGCCACCACCCAAGGGTTGGGTTGGCCACCACCCAGCAGTTGGGCCAGCTGAGCCCTCCCAGTGCTCCCAGTACCATGTTGGAGATGCTGCGGGTGTTCTCGGGGTTGAGCATGACGATCTCGGTGGTGACGTGACCCTCGACCGCCTCGGCCATCTCGGCCTCGGTGCAGTTGATGGCCGGGTCCTTGATGCGGAACCAGTTGTCGGCGTACCAGCCAATCAGGAACCAGACGTACTTCTTGCCGTAGAGCTTCTCCTTGTAGACCTGGAAGGGTGGGGAGATGTGTCCGTGATCCGGCATTGGAATCTGTCATCCGTCATGGGAATCATCATCATCGTCATCCATCCATCATCATCATCCATCATTGGAATCATCCATTCGTTTCCATCATCATCATCATCATCGACCCATCATCATCATCATCATCCATCATCTCCATCCATCCATGATCCATCGATTTCCACCATTGATCCATCATCATCGACCCATCATCATCATCATCATCGAGCCATCATCATCATCATCATCCATCATCTCCATCCATGATCCATCGATTTCCACCATTGATCCATCATCATTGACCCATCATCATCATCCATCATCATCCATCATCTCCATCCATCCATGATCCATCGATTTCCACCGTTGATCCATCACCATTGATCCATCACCATTGATCCACCATCACTGACCCATCATCATCATCACTGACCCATCATCATCAACATTGACCCATCATCATCATCATCATCATCATCATCATCATCATCATCCATCATCATCATCATCATCCATCATCTCCATCCATCCATGCTCCATCCATTTCCACCATCGATTCATCATCATCGACCCATCATCATCATCATCATTGACCCATCATCATCATCATCCATCATCTCCATCCATCCATGATCCATCCATTTCCACCATTGATCCATCATCATCATCCATCATCATCATCATCATCATCCATCATCTCCATCCATCCATGCTCCATCCATTTCCACCATCGATTCATCATCATCGACCCATCATCATCATCATCATTGACCCATCATCATCATCATCCATCATCTCCATCCATCCATGCTCCATCCACTTCCACCATCGATCCATCATCATCGACCCATCATCATCATCATCATTGACCTATCATCATCATCATCATTGACCCATCATCATCATCGACCCATCATCATCATCATCCATCATCTCCATCCATCCATGCTCCATCCACTTCCACCATCGGAATCCACCCCATTCCCACCTCACAGAAGACTTTCCGCGCCTCCGTCTCGTAGAAGAGCCCCACGATGATCCGGGCGTCCTGGCGCTGTGGGGATTGGATGCTTTTCAAAGCCACGCCCACCTCATTTGCATAAAATTTGCGTCCCGCTCCCAACCATTCCTTGTTGATTTTTTTTTGGAGGGGGGGGCTGGTTTCTCCTCTTTTTGGGGCTCCACCATGGTTGGGGAGGGTCCTGAAGGTGGGGTAGGACCTTGGGGTGGTCTCAGGGGTGGGGTGGGACCTCGGGGTGGGGGGCGGTCTCACCTTGAGGTTCCGGACGGGTGCGGCGGGGTCGGAGAAGAAGCTCTGGCGGAAGGTGATCTCCAGCCCGGCTTCCTTCACCCGCTGGTCGAGGTCATCCAAGGTCTGAGGGGGACATGGGGACACCAAAAATGGGGTTGGGGACATCAAAAATGGAGTTGGGGACATCAAAAATGGGGTTGGGGACACCAAAAATGGGGTTGGGGACACCAGAATGGGGTTGGGAGCACCAAAAATGGGGTTGGGGGCACCAAAAACGGGGTTGGGAGCACCAAAAATGGGGTTTGGGGTCGATCAAGGACAATTTGGGGCCACCAAAAGAGGATCTGGGGCCACCAAGGAGAACTTGGGGCCACCAAAGCCAAGTTCTGGAGTTCTGGAATTGACTCTGACGGAATTTTTTGGGGATTTCTTGGAATTCCACTTGGAATCAAAATTTTGGGGGCCACCAAAGACAATCTGGGGGCCACCAAAAGTGGATTTGAAGCCATCAAGGAGAACTTGGGGCCCACCAAGGCTCATCTGCCGTTCCCGGGCGTGCCGGGAACCGACTCCGACGGAATTTTTTTGGGGGAGATTCCTTGGAATTTTACTTTTTTTTAAATTTTTTTCGGGAAATTCCTCCTGAGGTGAATTCTGGGGGCCACCAAAGACCATCTGGGGGCCACCAAAAGAGGATTTGAAGCCACCAAGGCCCATCTGCCGTTCTTGGGCGTGCCAAGAACCGACTCCGACGGAATTTTTTTGGGAGATTCCTTGGAATTTCATATTTTACTTTTTTCGGGAGGGGAATTCCTACCAAGGTGAATTTTGGGGGCCACCAAAGACCATCTGGGGGCCACCAAAAGTGGATTTGAAGCCATCAAGGAGAACTTGGGGCCCACCAAGGCTCATCTGCCGTTCCCGGGCGTGCCGGGAACCGATTCCAACGGAATTTTTTGGGGAGATTCCTTGGAATTTTACTTTTTTTTTAATTTTTTTCAGGAAATTCCTCCTGAGGTGAATTCTGGGGGCCACCAAAGACCATCTGGGGGCCACCAAAAGAGGATTTGAAGCCACCAAGGCTCATCTGCCGTTCTTGGGCGTGCCGGGAACCGACTCCGACGGAATTTTTTTGGGGAGATTCCTTGGAATTTTACTTTTTTTTAAATTTTTTTCGGGGAATTCCTCCCGAGGTGAATTTTGGGGGCCACCAAAGACCATCTGGGGGCCACCAAAAGAGGATTTGAAGCCACCAAGGCCCATCTGCCGTTCTTGGGTGTGCCGGGAACCGACTCCGACGGAATTTTTTTGGGGAGATTCCTTGGAATTCCGCATTTTACTTTTTTTGGGAGGGGAATTCCTACCAAGGTGAATTCTGGGGGCCACCAAAGACGATCTGGGGGCCACCAAAAGTGGATTTGAAGCCATCAAGGAGAACCTGGGGCCCAGCAAGGCTCATCTGCCGTTCTTGGGCGTGCCGGGAACCGACTCCGACGGAATTTTTTGGGGAGATTCCTTGGAATTTTACTTTTTTTTAAATTTTTTTCGGGGAATTCCTCCTGAGGTGAATTTTGGGGGCCACCAAAGACCATCTAGGGGCCACCAAAAGTGGATTTGAAGCCATCAAGGAGAACTTGGGGCCCACCAAGACCCATCTGCCGTTCTTGGGCGTGCCGGGAACCGACTCCGACGGAATTTTTTTGGGGAGATTCCTTGGAATTTTACTTTTTTAAAAACTTTTTTTGGGGAATTCCTCCCGAGGTGAATTTTGGGGGCCACCAAAGACCATCTGGGGGCCACCAAAAGTGGATTTGAAGCCATCAAGGAGAACTTGGGGCCCACCAAGACCCATCTGCCGTTCCCGGGCGTGCCGGGAACCGATTCCAACGGAATTTTTTTGGGGAGATTCCTTGGAATTTTACTTTTTTAAAAATTTTTTTCGGGGAATTCCTCCCGAGGTGAATTTTGGGGGCCACCAAAGACCATCTGGGGGCCACCAAAAGTGGATTTGAAACCATCAAGGAGAACTTGGGGCCCACCAAGGCTCATCTGCCGTTCCCGGGCGTGCCGGGAACCGACTCCGACGGAATTTTTTTGGGGGAGATTCCTTGGAATTTTACTTTTTTTTAAATTTTTTTCGGGGAATTCCTCCCGAGGTGAATTTTGGGGGCCACCAAAGACCATCTGGGGGCCACCAAAAGAGGATTTGAAGCCATCAAGGAGAACTTGGGGCCCACCAAGGCTCATCTGCCGTTCCTGGGCATGCCGGGAACCGACTCCGACGGAATTTTTTTGGGGGAAATTCCTTGGAATTTTACTTTTTTTTAAATTTTTTTCGGGGAATTCCTCCCGAGGTGAATTTTGGGGGCCACCAAAGGCGATCTGGGGGCCACCAAAAGTGGATTTGAAGCCATCAAGGAGAACTTGGGGCCCACCAAGGCCCATCTGCCCTTCCCTAGCGTGCCGGGAACCGACTCCGACGGAATTTTTTTGGGGAGATTCCTTGGAATTTTACTTTTTTTAAAATTTTTTTCGGGGAATTCCTCCCGAGGTGAATTTTGGGGGCCACCAAAGACCATCTGGGGGCCACCAAAAGAGGATTTGAAGCCACCAAGGCCCATCTGCCGTTCTTGGGCGTGCCAAGAACCGACTCCGACGGAATTTTTTTGGGGAGATTTCTTGGAATTTCGTATTTTACTTTTTTTGGGAGGGGAATTCCTACCAAGGTGAATTCTGGGGGCCACCAAAGACCATCTGGGGGCCACCAAAAGTGGATTTGAAGCCATCAAGGAGAACTTGGGGCCCACCAAGACCCATCTGCTGTTCTTGGGCATGCCGGGAACCGACTCCGACGGAATTTTTTTGGGGAGATTCCTTGGAATTTTACTTTTTTAAAAACTTTTTTCGGGGAATTCCTCCCGAGGTGAATTTTGGGGGCCACCAAAGACCATCTGGGGGCCACCAAAAGAGGATTTGAAGCCACCAAGGCTCATCTGCCGTTCCCTGGTGTGCCGGGAACCGACTCCGACGGAATTTTTTGGGGGAAATTTCTTGGAATTCCGTATTTTACTTTTTTCGGAGGGAATTCCTACCAAGGTGAATTTTGGGGGCCACCAAAGACCATCTGGGGGCCACCAAAAGTGGATTTGAAGCCATCAAGGAGAACTTGGGGCCCACCAAGACCCATCTGCCGTTCTTGGGCATGCCGGGAACCGACTCCGATGGAATTTTTTTGGGGAGATTTCTTGGAATTTTAATATTATTATATTTTAATTTTTTTGGAGGGGGGCGGAATTCCTCCTGAGGTGAATTTTGGGGGCCACCAAAGACCATCTAGGGGCCACCAAAAGTGGATTTGAAGCCATCAAGGAGAACTTGGGGCCCACCAAGACCCATCTGCCGTTCTCGGGCGTGCCGGGAACCGACTCCGACGGAATTTTTTTGGGGGAAATTCCTTGGAAATTTTACTTTTTTTAAATTTGTTTTTTTGGGGGGAAGGAGAAAATTCCTACCGAGGTGAAGACCTCGGTGGTCTGCTGGATGGTGGCGATCTTGGTCCAACCCCACTTCTTGAAGAGCTGGACGCGGGTGGGGTTGTGGAGCGTGGCCGACGGGTGAGTCCGGAAGAAAGTCGGGAAGCGCTGGCGGTTGGAGAGCGCCGGGGAGCTGGAGCCGTAGGAGAGCTGGGAATGCCCACAGAGTTGAGATGGGAACGGGGTTTTGGGGGTAATTTTGGGGGATTTGGGGATTTTGGGGATTGCAGGGGTTTGGGGGAATTGTGGGGATTTGGGGAATTTGGGAGATTTGGGGATCGTGGGGATTTGGGGAATTTGGGAATTGCGGGGGTTTGGGGGAATCGTGGGGATTTGAGGAATTTGGGAATTTCAGGGATTGCAGGGGTTTGGGGGAATTGTGGGGAATTTGGGGAATGGGAATTTGGGGAATGGGAATTGTGGGAATGGGAATTGTGGGAATGGGAATTGTGGGAATGGGAATTATGGGAACTTTGGTGATTTGGGAATTGTGGGAAATGTGGGAAATGTGGGGAATTTGGGGAATTTGGGAATTTTTGGGAACTTTGGCGATTTGGGAATTTCGGGGAACGGGGGTGACGGGAACAACCTGGGAGTGACGGGAACGAGCTGGGAATGTCAGGAATGGTCTGGGAGTGATGGGAACAACCGGGAACAACAACCTGGGAGTGACAGGAAAAATCTGGGAAAAAGTGGGAATAACGAACGGGAACGCCGGGGAAAATCTGGGAGCAGCAAGCTGGGAGTGATGGGAATAATCCCTCCCCAAAAAACCCCCCCCCCAAAAATCCCGAAATATATCAAAACTTTTTAAAAATAATAATAATAAAAGAAACAAAAATTTTAAAATCCCCCCAAAAAGCAAGAAATGTTCCCAAAAATTAAAAAAAATAAATCCCAAAAATTCCTCCCCCAAAATCCCAAAATATCTCAAAACATTTTTAAAAAAAAAAGAAAAAAAATATTAAATTCCCCTAAAAGCAAGAAAATCTCCCCAGAATTCCAAAAAAAATCCCTAAAATTAAAAAAAAATCTTTAAAATAAAAAAATCCCAAAATTCCCAAAAATTGACCCCCAAAAATCCAAAAAAATTTCCCCAAATATCCCCAAACATTTCTTTTTAAAAATAAAAATTTCAAAAAAATTCAAAAACATCAAAATAAACCCCCCAAAATCAAGAAAATCCCCCCCAAAATATCCCAAAAATCCCAAAAACTCCCCCACAAAAGCTTCAAAAAATTCCCAAAAAATCCCAAAACATCTACACCATTTTTAAAGAAAAAATCAGAAAAATTTAAAAAAAAAAAAAAATCCCTAAACAATCAGGAAAATCCCCCCTCAAAAATTTCCAAACTCCCCCCAAAAATTCCCAAAAAAATTCCCCTCACAAAAAAAATCGCAGAATATCCAAAAAAACTTTTAAAAAACTCCTCCCCCCCCCCAAAAAAAATCAACAAAACTCCCCCCCCCAAAAAAAAAAAAACCAAAACCAACCAACTTCCCCCCAAAATAATAATAAAAAAAAAATCCCCCAAAATTCCCCAAAATTCCCCAAAATTCCAGGGATTCTTCCTCACCACGATGAGGTTCCACATCCGCGCCGCCTCGGCCACCAGGGTGGAGACGCTGCTGCAGCCGGGCATCAGGATGATCTTGATGGGGTCGTTGTAGAGGAGCTCGTACAGGTACTTGGTGGCCTGCCCGGGGTCACACTGAGGGGACAATCCCAGTAAAACCAGTCAAACCCACCGGCAACCACCAGTTCCAGCCAAAATCCAACCCCAAAACCCCAAAAAACGACACCAAAAATCCCCAAAATGGCGCCCAAAGTGCACAAAATGGCGCCCAAACTGCCGGGATGCCCTCAGGCCCGGCTAAGCTCATGCTGAGGGGATGATCCCAGTAAAACCAGTCAAAGCCACCAGCAACCACCAGTTCCAGTCCAGATCAAACCCAAAAACCCAAAAAAACGACACAAAAAATACCAAAAATGGCCCCAAAATGGCACCCAAAGGGCCCAAAATGGCGGCAAAACTGCTGGGATGCCCTCAGGCCTGCCCGGGGTCACACTAAGGGGGCAATCCCAGTAAAACCAGTAAAACCCACCAGCAACCACCAGTTCCACTCCAGATCCAACCCCAAAACCCCAAAAAATGGCCCCAAAAATCCCCAAAATGGCCCAAAAATGGCGCCCAAAGTGCCCAAAATGGCGGCAAAACCGCCGGGATGTCCCCAGGCCTGGCCAAGGTCACACTGAGGGGGCAATCCCAGTAAAACCAGTAAAACCCACCAGCAACCACCAGTTTCAGTTCAAATCCAACCCCAAAACCCCAAAAAACTACCCCAAATCCCCAAAATGGCCCCAAAATGGCCCCAAAAAGGCCCCAAAATGGCACCCAAAGGGCCCAAAATGGCGGCAAAACCGCCGGGATGTCCCCAGGCCTGGCCAAGGTCACCCTGAGGGGACAATCCCAGTAAAACCAGTCAAAGCCACCAGCAACCACCAGTTTCAGTCCAGATCCAACACAAAACCCCCAAAAATGGCCCCAAAATTCCCCAAAATGGCCCCAAAATGGTGGCCAAAGTGCCCAAAATGGCGGCAAAACTCCCGGGATGTCCCCAGGCCTGGCCAAGGTCACACTGAGGGGACAATCCCAGTAAAACCAGTCAAAGCCACCGGCAACCACCAGTTCCAGCCAAAATCCAACCCAAAACCCCCAAAAAACTACCCCAAAACCCCCCAAAAACAGCCCCAAAATGGCGCCCAAAGTGCCCAAAATGGCGGCAAAACTCCCGGGATGTCCCCAGGCCTGGCCAAGGTCACACTGAGGGGACAATCCCAGTAAAAACCAGTCAAAGCCACCGGCAGCCACCAGTTCCAGTCCAGATCCAACCCAAAAATCCCAAAAAACGACACCAAAAATCCCAAAAATGGCCCCAAAAATCCTCAAAAAGGCTCCAAAATGGCGCCCAAACTGCCAGGATGTCCCCAGGCCTGGCCAAGGTCACCCTGAGGGGACAATCCCAGTAAAACCAGTCAAATCCACCAGCAGCCACCAGTTCCAGTCCAGATCCAACCCAGAAACCCCAAAAAATGGTCCCAAAAATCACCAAAAATGGCCCCAAAAATCCCCAAAATGGCTCCAAAAAAATCCCAAATTAACCATAAAATTTCCCCCAACAATCCCAAAAATCCTCAAAATGGCCCCCCAAATCCCAAATTAACCCCCAAAATCCCCAAAGTGGCCCCAAAAATCCCAAATTAACCCTAAAAATTCCCAAATTGACCCCAAAATTATCCCAAAATGCCCCAAGTGGAAAATTCCAGGAATGGGGGGGGGTTGGGGGGGGGGGGTTGTGAATTCCGTGAGGTTTTTTTGGGGAGGAAAATCCAATTTTTGGGAGAAATCCAATTTTTGGGGGGGAAAATCCAGATTTTTGGGGGAAAAACCTTTTTTTTTTTTTCCTGGTGAGAAAGCCAGAATTTTTGGGGAGAAAAAATCCAAATTTTTAGGAGAAGATTCAGGATTTGGGAGGGGATGACAAAAAAAAAAACAAACCAGATTTTTTTTTTTTTTGGACAAACCAGGTTTTCAGTTAAAAAAAAAAATCCCGATTTTGATTCATCAGGATTAAAACAGTTTAATTCCCTGATTAAACCCCTGATATTTTTATACAAATCCATTGATTTAGGGTTAAAAATTCCATTTTTTTTTTCCTCTGAAAAACCCTGATTTTTTTTTTTTTTTTTCTTAAAACCCCATTCCCCCCCTCTAAAAAAAAAACCAAAACATTTTCCCACAAAACCCTAAAAAATCTTTAATTTTCCCAATTTTAACCCTGGAAAAAAAAAAAAAAAACAAACAACAAAAAAATTAAAAAAAAAATTAAAAAAATTCCAGAATTCAAAGGAACCCTTCCCCCACTTTTCCCTTTTTTTATTTTGTCCCCCATGGAATTTTTTTTGAATCCATGAATAATTCAGGGCACGGAAGGGTCCGGAAAAAGGAGCCGGAGCCGTTGCCGTGGCAACCCCCCATGGCAGCATCCTCGTCGCCTTGGCAACCGAGCTGGACCAGTGGGGGGGGGGAGATTTTAGGGGGAATTTAGGGGGATTTGGGGACGGCCAAAAATCTCCCCAAAAATCCCCAAAAAATCCGGGATGAAAAGGGAGAAAATACCGGGGGAAAAAAATCCCTCAGGGCTACGGGATTTGGGGATTTTTTTGGGGGGAAAAATGGGATTTTTTGGGGGGGGGGGGAAATTAGATTTTTTTGAAGGGGGAAAATGGGATTTTTTGGGGAAAATTTGGGATTTTTTGGGGGGATTTTTAGGTGGGATTTTGGGGCTTTTTGGGGGGTGGAATTTGGGGAGTTTTTGGGGAAAAAAATAAGGATTTGGGGTTTTTTTTTATTATTATTTTTAGGGGAGGTTGGGATTTTTGGGGGATTTTGAGGGGGGATTTGAATTCTGGAAAAATCCCATGGGGTACGGGGTGAGATTTGGGGATTTTTGGGGAGGGGGAAATTGGGATTTTTTGGGGGGGAATTTTGGGACCTCCCCAAATCCTCCCCCCCCCCACCTTCACCTTGAGGTGCCCCAAAATTCCCTCAAAATTCCTGGGGGAAAAAAACCCCAAAAACAACAAAAAACAAAATCCCCCCCCCCCTAAAAAAACCAAACCCAAATCCCCCCCCAAAAATTCCAAATCCCCCAAAATCCCCCCCAAAATTCCCGACCCCCCGCCGGGGGCTGCGTCAGAGCCTCCCCTCCCCCATTTCCTGAGCCCCTCCTGGGAACCCCAAATCCCAAATTCTGACCCCAAATCCCAAATTCGGGCCCCAAATTCTGCCCCAAATCCCAAATTCTGACCCCAAATCCCAAATTCCAGCTCCAAATTCTGACCCCCAAATCCCAAATTCTGACCCAAATCCCAAATTCTGACCCCAAATCCCAAACTCTGACCCCAAACTCCCGCCCCAAAATCCGACCCCAAATCCCCAATTCCGGCCCAAATTCTGACCCCAAATCCCAAATTCTGACCCCAAATCCCAAATTCGGGCCCCAAATCCCAGCCCCAAATCCCCAATTCCGGCTCCAAATTCTGACCCCCAATCCCAGCCCCAAAATCCCAAATTCTGACCCCAAATCCCAAACCTCTGACCCCAAACTCCCGCCCCAAAATCCGACCCCAAATCCCCAATTCCGGCCCCAAATTCTGACCCCCCAAATCCCAAATTCTGACCCCAAATCCCAGCCCCATATTCCCACCCTATCCCCTGACCTCCTGCCCCATATTCCTGCCCCAAATCCCGATCCCAAATCCCAAATCCCGTTCCTGCCCCAAATCCTGACCCCCATTCCTGATCCCAAATCCCTGCCCTGGATTCCCACCCTGTTCCTATAAATCTGCCCCCAAATCCCGATCCCATCCCCTGACCTCCTGCCCTAAATCCCATCCCAACCCCATTCCCGCCCCATCCCAGTGACCCCAAACCTCTCCTGGTTGTCCCCCAACCCAAATTTCCCCAATCCCGACCCCATCCTGGCCACCTCCAACCTGAGCCCAAACCCCAAATCCCTGCCCAACCCCATCGTTCCTGACCCTAAATCCCCAAATCCTGACCCCCAAAACCCTAAATCCTGACCCAAAATTCCCATTTTTTGACCCCAAACACCCAAATTTTTGCCCCCAAACCTTGCTGTCGTGGTGGATCAGCCGGAGCTCGTAGTGGGGCAGGACGTCCCTGAGATCATTGATGACCCCAAACCCCATCCAACCTCAATCTCCTCAAATCCCGACCCCAAAACCCCATTTTTGGACCTGAAGATCCCATTTTTGACCCGAAAATCCCATTTTTTGACCCGAAATTCCAAATTTTTGCCCCCAAACCTTGCTGTCGTGGTGGATCAGCCGGAGCTCGTAGTCGGGCAGGACGTCCCTGAGATCATTGATGACCCCAAACCCCAGATCCCGACCCCAAACCCCCATTTTTTGACCTGAAGATCCCATTTTTGACCCGAAAATCCCATTTTTTGACCCGAAATTCCAAAATTTTGCCCCCAAACCTTGCTGTCGTGGTGGATCAGCCGGAGCTCGTAGTGGGGCAGGACGTCCCTGAGATCATTGATGACCCCAAACCCCAGATCCTGACCCCAAAACCCCATTTTTTGACCCCCAACCCCCCATTTTTTGACCCGAAAATCCCATTTTTGGACCCAAAATTCCCATTTTTTGACCCAAACACCCGAATTTTGCCCCCAAACCTTGCTGTCGTGGTGGATCAGCCGGAGCTCGTAGTCGGGCAGAACGTCCCCTGAGATCATTGATGACCCCAAACCCCCAAATCCCAACCACAAACTCCCATTTTTTGACCCCAACCCCCCATTTTTAGACCCGAAAATCCCATTTTTTGGACCCAAAATTCCCGATTTTTGACCCCAAAACCCCAGTTTTTGCCCCCAAACCTTGCTGTCGTGGTGGATCAGCCGGAGCTCGTAGTCGGGCAGGACGTCCCTGAGATCATTGATGACCCCAAACCCCAGATCCTGACCCCAAAACCCCATTTTTTGACCCGGAAAATCCCATTTTTGGACCCCAAACACCCGAATTTTGCCCCCAAACCTTGCTGTCGTGGTGGATCAGCCGGAGCTCGTAGTCGGGCAGGATGTCCCTGCGGTTGTTGATGTCCTCCAGCGCCATCCTGACGGCCGGCAGGCACGCCTGCCCGCCCGGCCACCCTCCGGACATCGGGAAGAGCGCCCCGACGTGCACGGCCTTCTTCCCTGTCCCATGGGACGTGGGGACGGATCCCAAAAAAAAACCCCCAAAGTGGCCACCAAAAGCCACCCCGGGGGCCACCGAAAATCCCGGGAGGATCGGCCGGAGGAGTCGCGGTGAGGTCGGAATTCCCGGGGGTCTTCCCATGGTTCAGTCCCGTGGGGTCATTTTTGGGATTTTTTTTTTTTTTTTGGGGGGGGTTTTGGGGGTTTTTTTGGGTTTTTTTTTGGGGGGGGGTGTGGGGAAGGGGAGGGGAGGGGGTGATGTCACTGGGTGGGGAGGGGATGAGGGGAGGGGAAAGGGAGGGGGTGGGGGAAAAGGGGGGGGGATGGAGGGGGGTTTGGGAGGGATGGGGAGGGGGGAGATGAGGGAGAAAAAAGAGGGAAAAATGAGGGAGAAAATGGGGGGAAAAAGGGGAAAAATGAGAGGAAAAAATGGGAGCGAAAATGAGAGAGAAAATGGGAAAAATTGGGGGAAAAAGGGGGGAAAATGAGAGAGGAAATGAGAGAGAAAATGAGAGAGAAAACGGGAAAAATTGGGGGAAAAAAAGGAGAAAAACGAAGGAGAAAATGAGGGAAAGAAAATGGGGGGAAAAAAGGGAAAAATGAGGGAGAAAATGAGGGAGAAAATGGGGAAAAATGAGAGGAAAAAAATGAGGGGAAAATGGGGAAAAATGAGAGGAAAAACAGGGAAAATGAGGGAGAAAATGGGGGAAAATGAGGGGGGGAAAGGGGGAAGGAAATGGGGGAAATTTAAGGGGAAAATGGGGAATTATTGGGATGGGGAGGGGAGAATGGGAGGGAAAAATGGGAAAAAAATGGGATTGGGAGAGGAAGAAAAGGGGGAAAAAATGGGGAAAAAACTGGGATGAGGAGGGGAAAAAATGGGGAAAAAAAAGGGGAAAAAATCGGGATGAGGAGGGGGGAAAAAAAGGGAAAAAAAAGGGGAAAAAAAGGGGGAAAAAAACCGGGATAAGGAGAGGGAAAAAATGGAGAAAAAAGCCGGGATGAAGAGAGGGGAGGAAAATGCGGGGAGGGAATCGATGGGATGAGGGAGAGGAAAAAAAAAAAATCAGGGAAAAAAAAAAAAAAAAACGGGAAAAAAAGGAGAAATGGGAAAAAAAACCACAAAAAACCAAAAAAAAAACGGGGATGGGAGGGAGGATGAGGATGAGGAAGGGCGGGGGGGGAGGGGGAGGAAGAGGAGGGTGAGGCGAGGGGGGGGAGAGGGAAGACAAAAAAAAAAAAAAAAATCCGGAGAAGGGAATTTGGGGAATTTGGGGCGGAGAATCCGGCGGGGAAGGAGCCGGGGGGATGCGGAGGGAGCCGGGAGAGGGATGGGGAGGAAGAGGAGGAGGAGGAGGAGGAGGAGGAGGAGGAAGGCTGGGAAAAGGAGGAGGAGGAGGGAGGGAGGGAGGGGAGGGGAGGGGAGGGGGAGGAGCGAGGAAGGCTGGGAGGGAAAAGGGGGAGGAGGAAGAGGAGGAGGGAGAGGAAGGCGTGGAAAAGGAGGAGGAGGAAGAGGAGGAGGAAGGCTGGGAAGGAGAGGGAGGAGGAGGAGGAGGAGGGAGATGAGAGAGGAAGAGGAGGAGGAGGAGGAGGAAGAGGAGGGAGGGGGAGGGCTGAGCGAGGAAGGCTGGGAGGGAGGAGGAGGAGGAGGGAGATGAAGGCGTGGAAAAGGATGAGGAAATGGGGGAGGAAGATGAGGAAAAGGAGGAGAGGAGGAGGAGGAAGGCTGGGAAGGAGAGGGAGGAGGAGGAGGAGGGAGATGAGAGAGGAAGATGAGGAGGAGGAGGAGGAAGGGCTGGAAATGAGGAGGAGGAGGAAGAGGAGGGAGGGAGAGGGAGATGAAGGCGTGGAAAAGGAGGAGGGGGATGGGGGGAGGAAGATGAGGAGGGGGAGGAAGGGCTGGAAATGAGGAGGAGGAAGAGGAGGAGGAGGGAGGGAGGCTGG
>JAJNNQ010000381.1:5000-10000 GCA_027886175.1 Phylloscopus collybita
AAAAAAAACACGCCCGGCAGAGCGGGCCCCGGCTTAAGGCCGAGGGCAAAGAAGGGCGAAGAGGCGCCGCCGCCTCACCGACCACCACGTCCCCGGGGGGACGCGGGGGCCCTCGCCCTTCGCGAAGCCGGCACGCGAGGCCGGGCCGGAGCGGGACGCGCTCGCGGCTTGCTCGCCACCACACCACCACCACTGCACCCAGTCCTGGCTGGGCGAGACGGGAACCCGGGACAGAGCCACGCGACTCGTCCTCTCGGACACAGGCACGGGACCAGCCTGCGGGGATGCGGCCCGTCAGTCACGCTCCCGTAATACGGACAGACGAGTCCAAGGCTGCTGAGGCCCCCAAGACAACGACTCGATCGCGACCGTGGCGGCGCACCGGCGCGCGCCGCTTCCTACGGTGACGTAACCGGAGGCGACCGACAACAGCGACCCCTCGGTGAACTTCCGGGAGCACCGGGGAGAACAGGTCTACCCAAGGCCCCGCCGAAATTTGCCTAAGTCCCGCCGGAGCGGGGTAGACCTGTTCGCCCCGTGACCGCCCGCCGCCACAGCGCCCCACCGGCGGCCTGCGGCGGCGGAACGGCGGACTCCGCCGGCCCCGGAGCGGGGTAGACCTGTTCGCCCCGTGAGTGACGCCTCCGGGTACGGCTAATGGCAGCGGCCGGCCGCGGGGCTGGCTAGACAAGGCATGCCGCTACCGTCCCGGGACCGAGAGAAGCCCAGAGCCCCGTAGGGCTTCGGAGCCGGATGGCTCTAGCAGCCCTGTCCCGCCCGATCGACCCTCTTTCGAGATCAGGACGTATTTTAAACAAACAGCTCCGCCCACCTTTTTTTTTTTTTTTTAGTTGTGGTTTTTTTTTTTTTTTTTTTTTTTTCTGTTGTTGTTGCTGGGTTTCTTAGCCTCGCCGGCTCCGGCTCCGCTCCGCCCCGCCCCGCCCCGCCCCGCCCCGCCTACCTACCCACCCACCCACCCACCCACCCACCCACCCACTGATGGAGGCCGCGGCGGGGCGGCCGGCGAGCGGGCAGCCGCTTGGAGGTCGGTCCCTTCACGGTCCGCAGAGGTCGTCGGCTCTCGGAGCACGCCTGGGGGGCCGCGGAGCCTCGGCGCCGAGGCGGGGCGGCCAGGTCTACCCAGGGCTGAAGGCGCCGGCACTAAGTGCGCTCGCGGCGGCCAGGTCTACCCAGAGCTGAACGCGCCGGCGCTAAGTGCGGCCGCGGCGGCCAGGTCTACCCAGAGGTCGAAACACCAAGTCCCGCCGGAGCGGGGTAGACCTGTTCGCCCCGTGACCGCCCGCCGCCGCAGCGCCGCGCCGACGTCTCCGGCTACGGCTGATGGCTTCGGCCGGCCACGGGGCCGGCTAGACAAGGCATGCCGCTACCGTCCCGGGACCGGGAGAAGCCCCGAGCCCCGTAGGGCCACGGAGCCGGATGGCTCTAGCAGCCCTGTCCCGCCCGATCGACCCGCCTTCGAGACCACGACGTATTTTCAACAAACAGCTCCGCCCACCTTTTTTTTTTTTTTTAGGTTTTTTTGGGGTTTTTGATTTTTTTTTTTTTTTGGTGGGTTTTTTTTTGGCTTTGGTTCTCTTTTTTTTTTTTTTGGTGGGGGGGGGGGGGTTTGCCCCCCTCTGAAAGAATGACTGTACTAATTGCTTGGAAGAAGGATCTTTTCCAGGAAGAAATACTCCTGGCTCACTTTATAGTTTTCCGTTTGCTCCCCGTCCACTTCCAGCCGAGCTAATCGGCACCTTGTGCCCTGCAATCGGCCTGCTGACACACCGAACCGTGGCGACGGTGTCGCCACGCCCGACCCCCCTCAAAAGAGAACCTTCGGGTGGACGGCGGGGAGGGGACGCCCGTCCAGGCGGCGGCGGTCCGGGAACCATGGCGCCGGCCCCGGGGCGCGCCTCGTCTGGTCCCGTCCGGCTCCGCGCCGCTCCGCCCCGCCCACCTACCCGCCCACCCAGCGACGGAGGCCGCGGCGGGGCGGCCGGCGAGCGGGCAGCCGCTTGGAGGTCGGTCCCTTCACGGTCCGCAGAGGTCTTCGGCTCTCGGAGCACGCCTGGAGGGCCGCGGAGCCTCGGCGCCGAGGCGGGGCGGCCAGGTCTACCCAGGGCTGAACGCGCCGGCGCTAAGTGCGCTCGCGGCGGCCAGGTCTACCCAGAGCTGAACGCGCCGGCGCTAAGTGCGGCCGCGGCGGCCAGGTCTACCCAGAGGTCGAAACACCAAGTCCCGCCGGAGCGGGGTAGACCTGTTCGCCCCGTGACCGCCCGCCGCCGCAGCGCCGCGCCGACGTCTCCGGCTACGGCTGATGGCTGCGGCCGGCCACGGGGCCGGCTAGACAAGGCATGCCGCTACCGTCCCGGGACCGGGAGAAGCCCCGAGCCCCGTAGGGCCACGGAGCCGGATGGCTCTAGCAGCCCTGTCCCGCCCGATCGACCCTCTTTCGAGAGCACGACGTATTTTCAACAAACAGCTCCGCCCACCTTTTTTTTTTTTTTTTTTAGGTTTTTTGGGGGTTTTTGATTTTTTTTTTTTTGTGTTTTTTTTTTTTTTAGTTTTGGTTTTTTCTTTTTTTGGTGGGGGGGTGGGGGGGTTTGCCCCCCTCTGAAAGAATGACTGTACTAATTGCTTGGAAGAAGGATCTTTTCCAGGAAAAAATACTCCTGGCACACTTTATAGTTTTCCGTTTGCTCCCCGTCCACTTCCAGCCGAGCTAATCGGCACCTTGTGCCCTGCAATCGGCCTGCTGACACACCGAACCGTGGCGACGGTGTCGCCACGCCCGACCCCCCCCCAAAAGAGAACCTTCGGGTGGACGGCGGCGAGGGGACGCCCGTCCAGGCGGCGGCGGTCCGGGGACCATGGCGCCGGCCCCGGGGAGCGCCTCGCCTGGTCCCGTCCGGCTCCGCGCCGCTCCGCCCCGCCCTCCTACCCGCCCACCCAGCGACGGAGGCCGCGGCGGGGCGGCCGGCGAGCGGGCAGCCGCTTGGAGGTCGGTCCCTTCACGGTCCGCAGAGGTCTTCGGCTCTCGGAGCACGCCTGGGGGGCCGCGGAGCCTCGGCGCCAAGGCGCCCGGGGCCGGCACGAAGCCGCCGGCCGGCCCTCTGCCCGCGTTCACACAAGAGAGACAGACACAGTGACGCACACCCCCGCTCCACACACGGACGTCCCTCAGAGCGCCACACACACCCCAGCGCAGCCGCACACGTGTGCGCGCACACACATAACACGCGTGCTCCCCCCGCCCGCTCACCCCGCCCGCGGCCCTGCCCTCCAGTCTGCCGCGGCCGCCGCGCGAGGCTTGGGGGCGCCCCGCCCTCCGGCATCAGCCTCCCCGGCCCCGCCTTCGGGCTTCTCCCGCCCCCGCCCAGCGAGGGTTGGGGGCGCCCGGCCCGCTAGCGCCTGCCTCCCCGGCACCGCCTCCGGGCTTCTTCTGCCCCCGCCCAGGCTGTCGGCGGCGGCGGCGGCAGGGCAAGGAGCAGGCCGAGGCCGAGGCGGCCAGGGTCTTCGGCGAGCAGGCCGAGAGAAGTCGGCCGCCTTCCACGTCCCGGCGTTCGGGGAGGGGAGGAGCACGTGCGAGCAGTTGTGTGCGCAGCTGCGTATGAAGGCAGGCGGGCAGGCCAGCGGGCCGGCGGACCGGTCGGGGATAGCAGGTCTGCCCAGAGTCAAAGCAGCAAGTCCGGCGGCGGCGGCCAGGTCTACCCCAGGCTTGACCTTCCGGCACTAAGTGCGACCGCGGCGGCCAGGTCTACCCAGGGTCTAAGCAGCCGGTCCGGCGGCGGCGGCCAGGTCTACCCAGGGTCTGAACAGCCGGTCCGCCGGCGGCGGCCAGGTCTACCCAAGGTCTAAGCCGCCGGTCCGGCGGCGGCGGCCAGGTCTACCCAGGGACTGAGCAGCCGGTCCGCCGGCGGCGGCCAGGTCTACCCTGGGTCTCAGGAGCCGGTCCGGCGGCGGCGCCCAGGTCTACCCCAGGCTTTGACCAGCGGGTCTGCCGGCGGCGGCCAGGTCTACCCAGGGACTGAGCCGCCGGTCCGCCGGCGGCGGCCAGGTCTACCCAATGTCTAAGCAGCCGGTCCGGCGGCGGCGGCCAGGTCTACCCAGGGACTGAGCAGTCGGTCCGCCGGCGGCGGCCAGGTCTACCCAGGGTCTAAGCAGCCGGTCCGGCGGCGGCGGCCAGGTCTACCCCAGGCTTTGACCAGCGGGTCTGCCGGCGGCGGCCAGGTCTACCCAGGGTCTGAGCACCGCGTCCGGCTGAGGCGGCCTGGTCGACCCAGGCTCTCGGCACCGGGACCTAAGTGTAGCCAAAGGCGGAGATCACGTCTACCCAGCGGCTTTGGCGACCGGGGGCGGAGGCCGAAGGAGAAGAGGTCTTCCTGCTTTCCCCTCGACGGGCGACAGGGGGCGGACGAGCCCACCCGGCCCACGCAGCACCCGCCAGGACGGCAGGGGGCGCCGCGGGACGGGGCGGGACGGGACGGTGACGGTGACGGAGCGCCGTGCGCGCTCCTCTCTGTAGCCCCCTGAGCGCCGGCCGGCCCGGCCCCGCCCCGCCCCGCCCCGCGCACCCACCCACCCACCCACCCACCCACTGACAGAGGCCGCGGCGAGCCGGGCGGCGAGCGAGCAGCCGCTTTCAGGTCGGTCCCTTCACGGTCCGCAGAGGTCTTCGGCTCTCGGAGCGGGTCTGGCGGGCCGCGGGGCCTCGGCGCCAGGGCGCCCGGGGCCGGCACGAAGCTGCCGGCCGGCCCTCTGCCCGCGTTCACACAGAGAGAGTCAGACACAGTGACGCACACCCCCGCTCCACACACGGACGTCTCTCAGAGCGCCACGCACACCCGAGCACAGCCACACACGTGCGCATGCACACACATAACACGCGTGCTCCCGCCTGCCCGCTCACCCCGTCCCCTGCCCCTGCCCTCTAGTCTGTCGCGGCTGCCGCGCGAGGCTAGGGGGCGCCCCGTCCGCTAGCGGCAGCCTCCCCGGCA
>JAJNNQ010000381.1:17500-20000 GCA_027886175.1 Phylloscopus collybita
GGGAGCGGGGAGCTACGGAGCGCTCCCCGAGTCTGCATTTAAGGGGACGAAGGCCCTTTGGCGCGGCGCTCCGACCGACGCGGGACGGAACGGACGGACCGCGACGACCGACGGCCGCCGGGCCCCGCGGGGCGAGGACGGGGGACCGAGGCCGCCGAGGAAAACCGCTTCCCTCGCCGACCCGCGGCGCCACCGCCCTTCCCCCCTCCGGGGCACCGGCCGACCGCCGCCCGCGTCGCTCACCCGCCCGCCCGCCACCGCCGCCGGGCGACCGCGGCTTACGACGGGCCTGCGAGAAAACCCCCAGCCGCGCCGCCGGGGTGACCCCCCCGGACGGCGATTGATCGTCACGCGACGCTCAGACAGGCGTAGCCCCGGGAGGAACCCGGGGCCGCAAGTGCGTTCGAAGTGTCGATGATCAATGTGTCCTGCAATTCACATTAATTCTCGCAGCTAGCTGCGTTCTTCATCGACGCACGAGCCGAGTGATCCACCGCTAAGAGTTGTCTGGCTTTCGGCACCGACTCCGCGCGCGCGGAGGGGCCGGGACCGCTCGCGTGGAACGGCCCCCTTTTTGCTCGGCGAGGACGCGCCTCGCCTGCGACCGTACGAGCACACACACGACCGACCGTGAGGAGGCGGAGGGGAAAAAAAAATTAACCCCACGCAACGCTCCGAAGGCCGGCAAAAATGAAGCCGGGGGGGCCCGCACCCCCGACCGCCTCCCCCCGCGAGGGGAGGCGCCGGCCTCGCATGCCGTCCTTCGGAGGCGGCCCAGGCGCCCGGGCTCGGCCCGGTCTCCGCGCGGAGAGAGCCGCGCGGCGCGCGCCGGACCGCGGGGGGAGGCGCGGCCCGCCGGGCCTCTCTGACGGGAACGACGCACGCGCGCCACCGGAGGAGCCGGGGGCGCGACCGTCGGCCCCCGCCCCGCGACTCGCTTTTCCCTCGACCGCGCCGCGGACGCCCGCGGAGCGCCGCCGCGCCGCCGACGCGGCCGGCCCTTCTCTCGCTCTCTGGCTCTGGCTCTTCCCCAGCGGCCTCGCGACGCCCGAGACGACCCGCGGCGACGAACCGCCTCGCCGACGCGACCCCGCGCGGGACCGCTCCCGCCGGAAGGCTTCGCGTCTGACGGCCGCGCCCCGCCACCGGCGCCGGAGGCGGACGCCACCGAGTCCCGAGCCGGCATCGCGAGCGCCCGAGGCCTGCCGGGCGGCAGACCCGCCGCCCCTGCGGCCGCACTCCCGAGACCGCCGCCGCCTCTTCGCACCGTCCGGGCCCCCTTGCCAACGAGCACGCGCCCGGTGGAGGGCTCTGACGGGGCTGAGCCGGGGGGCAACGCCCGCTCTCCTCGCTTCCGCTCAGAGACCGGGACGGGGAGCGCCCCCGCGGCCGCCCCGCAGGCCCGTCCGTTCGGCCCACACGCGGCCCGGGAGGGGAGACGGGGAAGCGACGGGCGGGGCTCGGGCCGGGACCGCCACAGGCGACGGCAGGCGCCTCCCGGCCGACCACCCCCCGAGGGGGACACCCGTCGAGCGGCGACGCCGCCGCTCGGCACGGGGTCGGCCGCACTCGTCGGCATCCAGCGACGGAGGGAACCGCAGAGCGCTCGACCCGGGCGGGCCGGCGATCGAGGCGGAGACGGCCGGCGGACGGCGCCGCCGCCGCGGCGCCTTCGGGGAAGAAAGGCCGTCGAGGGGAGAGAGAGGAGGAGCGAGGAAAGGCGCGGCCGCGCCCGGCGCGGCGCCACGCGCGCGGACGGACCGCGACGGCGGCCGAGGAGAAAAAGCGAGAGCGCGGGCGGGCCCCGGCGGCCGCGACCCCGCGGCCGAGGAAGGGCGGAGAGCGCGCGCTCTCCGCCGCCGGCGCGGTCGCCCCGTTTCGAGGCCGGCGGGTCGGCCCCGCGGCCGGATCGCGCGCCGCGGCCTCTCCGCCGAGACCGGGCCGCGGAGAGGGGGGGGCAGGGAGCCCCTCCCCGGCGCGGCAACGGGTGGCCCCCGCGCGCGCGCGCGCGGCGGGACGACGCCGACGACCGGGAGCGCGGCCGGCCGCAACGGACACCACCGCAGGGGATCGGCGGGAGTAGCTCCCCACCCCTCGATGGCGCCGCGCCGCCGCCCGCCGGACCCGCCGCCGCCGCCGACTCCGCCGCCGCCGCGGCGGGGCCGCGCCGAGCCGCCCGAGTCTTTAAACCTCCGCCCGGCTCGGCGGCCCTTTCCGCTCCGCTCCCCCCCCACCACGCTTTCAGCGTTTGACGACGCCGAAGGAGGGGAGGGGAGAAAAAGCGGCGGGACCGCCGAGACGCGGAGCGCTAGGTACCTGGCCCTGGGGCGAGGGAAACGACCTGAATGGCCCCGCCGGGGTGCCTCCCCCACTGCCGCCCTCGGGGGAGCGTCCGCCGGCGGGGGCGCGCCCGACGTCCACCGCCACCACCGCGGGATCCGTCTCGGGGCCCGGGGTTTCCCTCAGTAGCCCGGCGCTGCGCCCGAGAGGACCGCCGCGG
>JAJNNQ010000381.1:25000-30000 GCA_027886175.1 Phylloscopus collybita
GCGGGGGGAAAAGAACGGGGTGCCGCCACCCCGCCCCACCCACACCGCTCTCATCGGGCGGCTCCCGTCACCGAGCCCCTCGAGCCACAGGCCGAGGCAAGGCCGCGCGCCCCACGGGAGCGTCCCCGCAGCACTTCCGACACGGAACACCCCACGCTGGCCAACGAAAGTCGGGAGGAGCGGGGAACGGGGCGCCGCCACCTCGGCCGACCGGGCCCGTCCTCGGGGCTCTCGGGAAAGGCCGGGGAAAGCCTCAGCGGCCCGTCTCTCGACGGGGCCCAGAGCCCCGGCCACGCGCACCCTTTCTCTCTCGCTCTTTCTCGCGGGGCCGCCGGCCGCCTGCACCGGACGGACCCCGCCGAAAAAAAAACACGCCCGGCAGAGCGGGCCCCGGCTTAAGGCCGAGGGCAAAGAAGGGCGAAGAGGCGCCGCCGCCTCACCGACCACCACGTCCCCGGGGGGACGCGGGGGCCCTCGCCCTTCGCGAAGCCGGCACGCGAGGCCGGGCCGGAGCGGGACGCGCTCGCGGCTTGCTCGCCACCACACCACCACCACTGCACCCAGTCCTGGCTGGGCGAGACGGGAACCCGGGACAGAGCCACGCGACTCGTCCTCTCGGACACAGGCACGGGACCAGCCTGCGGGGATGCGGCCCGTCAGTCACGCTCCCGTAATACGGACAGACGAGTCCAAGGCTGCTGAGGCCCCCAAGACAACGACTCGATCGCGACCGTGGCGGCGCACCGGCGCGCGCCGCTTCCTACGGTGACGTAACCGGAGGCGACCGACAACAGCGACCCCTCGGTGAACTTCCGGGAGCACCGGGGAGAACAGGTCTACCCAAGGCCCCGCCGAAATTTGCCTAAGTCCCGCCGGAGCGGGGTAGACCTGTTCGCCCCGTGACCGCCCGCCGCCACAGCGCCCCACCGGCGCCTGCGGCGGCGGAACGGCGGACTCCGCCGGCCCCGGAGCGGGGTAGACCTGTTCGCCCCGTGAGTGACGCCTCCGGGTACGGCTAATGGCAGCGGCCGGCCGCGGGGCTGGCTAGACAAGGCATGCCGCTACCGTCCCGGGACCGAGAGAAGCCCAGAGCCCCGTAGGGCTTCGGAGCCGGATGGCTCTAGCAGCCCTGTCCCGCCCGATCGACCCTCTTTCGAGATCAGGACGTATTTTAAACAAACAGCTCCGCCCACCTTTTTTTTTTTTTTTTAGTTGTGGTTTTTTTTTTTTTTTTTTTTTTTCTGTTGTTGTTGCTGGGTTTCTTAGCCTCGCCGGCTCCGGCTCCGCTCCGCCCCGCCCCGCCCCGCCCCGCCCCGCCTACCTACCCACCCACCCACCCACCCACCCACCCACCCACTGATGGAGGCCGCGGCGGGGCGGCCGGCGAGCGGGCAGCCGCTTGGAGGTCGGTCCCTTCACGGTCCGCAGAGGTCGTCGGCTCTCGGAGCACGCCTGGGGGGCCGCGGAGCCTCGGCGCCGAGGCGGGGCGGCCAGGTCTACCCAGGGCTGAAGGCGCCGGCACTAAGTGCGCTCGCGGCGGCCAGGTCTACCCAGAGCTGAACGCGCCGGCGCTAAGTGCGGCCGCGGCGGCCAGGTCTACCCAGAGGTCGAAACACCAAGTCCCGCCGGAGCGGGGTAGACCTGTTCGCCCCGTGACCGCCCGCCGCCGCAGCGCCGCGCCGACGTCTCCGGCTACGGCTGATGGCTTCGGCCGGCCACGGGGCCGGCTAGACAAGGCATGCCGCTACCGTCCCGGGACCGGGAGAAGCCCCGAGCCCCGTAGGGCCACGGAGCCGGATGGCTCTAGCAGCCCTGTCCCGCCCGATCGACCCGCCTTCGAGACCACGACGTATTTTCAACAAACAGCTCCGCCCACCTTTTTTTTTTTTTTTAGGTTTTTTTGGGGTTTTTGATTTTTTTTTTTTTTTGGTGGGTTTTTTTTTGGCTTTGGTTCTCTTTTTTTTTTTTTTGGTGGGGGGGGGGGGGTTTGCCCCCCTCTGAAAGAATGACTGTACTAATTGCTTGGAAGAAGGATCTTTTCCAGGAAGAAATACTCCTGGCTCACTTTATAGTTTTCCGTTTGCTCCCCGTCCACTTCCAGCCGAGCTAATCGGCACCTTGTGCCCTGCAATCGGCCTGCTGACACACCGAACCGTGGCGACGGTGTCGCCACGCCCGACCCCCCTCAAAAGAGAACCTTCGGGTGGACGGCGGGGAGGGGACGCCCGTCCAGGCGGCGGCGGTCCGGGAACCATGGCGCCGGCCCCGGGGCGCGCCTCGTCTGGTCCCGTCCGGCTCCGCGCCGCTCCGCCCCGCCCACCTACCCGCCCACCCAGCGACGGAGGCCGCGGCGGGGCGGCCGGCGAGCGGGCAGCCGCTTGGAGGTCGGTCCCTTCACGGTCCGCAGAGGTCTTCGGCTCTCGGAGCACGCCTGGAGGGCCGCGGAGCCTCGGCGCCGAGGCGGGGCGGCCAGGTCTACCCAGGGCTGAACGCGCCGGCGCTAAGTGCGCTCGCGGCGGCCAGGTCTACCCAGAGCTGAACGCGCCGGCGCTAAGTGCGGCCGCGGCGGCCAGGTCTACCCAGAGGTCGAAACACCAAGTCCCGCCGGAGCGGGGTAGACCTGTTCGCCCCGTGACCGCCCGCCGCCGCAGCGCCGCGCCGACGTCTCCGGCTACGGCTGATGGCTGCGGCCGGCCACGGGGCCGGCTAGACAAGGCATGCCGCTACCGTCCCGGGACCGGGAGAAGCCCCGAGCCCCGTAGGGCCACGGAGCCGGATGGCTCTAGCAGCCCTGTCCCGCCCGATCGACCCTCTTTCGAGAGCACGACGTATTTTCAACAAACAGCTCCGCCCACCTTTTTTTTTTTTTTTTTTAGGTTTTTTGGGGGTTTTTGATTTTTTTTTTTTTGTGTTTTTTTTTTTTTTAGTTTTGGTTTTTTCTTTTTTTGGTGGGGGGGTGGGGGGGTTTGCCCCCCTCTGAAAGAATGACTGTACTAATTGCTTGGAAGAAGGATCTTTTCCAGGAAAAAATACTCCTGGCACACTTTATAGTTTTCCGTTTGCTCCCCGTCCACTTCCAGCCGAGCTAATCGGCACCTTGTGCCCTGCAATCGGCCTGCTGACACACCGAACCGTGGCGACGGTGTCGCCACGCCCGACCCCCCCCCAAAAGAGAACCTTCGGGTGGACGGCGGCGAGGGGACGCCCGTCCAGGCGGCGGCGGTCCGGGGACCATGGCGCCGGCCCCGGGGAGCGCCTCGCCTGGTCCCGTCCGGCTCCGCGCCGCTCCGCCCCGCCCTCCTACCCGCCCACCCAGCGACGGAGGCCGCGGCGGGGCGGCCGGCGAGCGGGCAGCCGCTTGGAGGTCGGTCCCTTCACGGTCCGCAGAGGTCTTCGGCTCTCGGAGCACGCCTGGGGGGCCGCGGAGCCTCGGCGCCAAGGCGCCCGGGGCCGGCACGAAGCCGCCGGCCGGCCCTCTGCCCGCGTTCACACAAGAGAGACAGACACAGTGACGCACACCCCCGCTCCACACACGGACGTCCCTCAGAGCGCCACACACACCCCAGCGCAGCCGCACACGTGTGCGCGCACACACATAACACGCGTGCTCCCCCCGCCCGCTCACCCCGCCCGCGGCCCTGCCCTCCAGTCTGCCGCGGCCGCCGCGCGAGGCTTGGGGGCGCCCCGCCCTCCGGCATCAGCCTCCCCGGCCCCGCCTTCGGGCTTCTCCCGCCCCCGCCCAGCGAGGGTTGGGGGCGCCCGGCCCGCTAGCGCCTGCCTCCCCCGGCACCGCCTCCGGGCTTCTTCTGCCCCCGCCCAGGCTGTCGGCGGCGGCGGCGGCAGGGCAAGGAGCAGGCCGAGGCCGAGGCGGCCAGGGTCTTCGGCGAGCAGGCCGAGAGAAGTCGGCCGCCTTCCACGTCCCGGCGTTCGGGGAGGGGAGGAGCACGTGCGAGCAGTTGTGTGCGCAGCTGCGTATGAAGGCAGGCGGGCAGGCCAGCGGGCCGGCGGACCGGTCGGGGATAGCAGGTCTGCCCAGAGTCAAAGCAGCAAGTCCGGCGGCGGCGGCCAGGTCTACCCCAGGCTTGACCTTCCGGCACTAAGTGCGACCGCGGCGGCCAGGTCTACCCAGGGTCTAAGCAGCCGGTCCGGCGGCGGCGGCCAGGTCTACCCAGGGTCTGAACAGCCGGTCCGCCGGCGGCGGCCAGGTCTACCCAAGGTCTAAGCCGCCGGTCCGGCGGCGGCGGCCAGGTCTACCCAGGGACTGAGCAGCCGGTCCGCCGGCGGCGGCCAGGTCTACCCTGGGTCTCAGGAGCCGGTCCGGCGGCGGCGCCCAGGTCTACCCCAGGCTTTGACCAGCGGGTCTGCCGGCGGCGGCCAGGTCTACCCAGGGACTGAGCCGCCGGTCCGCCGGCGGCGGCCAGGTCTACCCAATGTCTAAGCAGCCGGTCCGGCGGCGGCGGCCAGGTCTACCCAGGGACTGAGCAGTCGGTCCGCCGGCGGCGGCCAGGTCTACCCAGGGTCTAAGCAGCCGGTCCGGCGGCGGCGGCCAGGTCTACCCCAGGCTTTGACCAGCGGGTCTGCCGGCGGCGGCCAGGTCTACCCAGGGTCTGAGCACCGCGTCCGGCTGAGGCGGCCTGGTCGACCCAGGCTCTCGGCACCGGGACCTAAGTGTAGCCAAAGGCGGAGATCACGTCTACCCAGCGGCTTTGGCGACCGGGGGCGGAGGCCGAAGGAGAAGAGGTCTTCCTGCTTTCCCCTCGACGGGCGACAGGGGGCGGACGAGCCCACCCGGCCCACGCAGCACCCGCCAGGACGGCAGGGGGCGCCGCGGGACGGGGCGGGACGGGACGGTGACGGTGACGGAGCGCCGTGCGCGCTCCTCTCTGTAGCCCCCTGAGCGCCGGCCGGCCCGGCCCCGCCCCGCCCCGCCCCGCGCACCCACCCACCCACCCACCCACCCACTGACAGAGGCCGCGGCGAGCCGGGCGGCGAGCGAGCAG
>JAJNNQ010000382.1:0-37500 GCA_027886175.1 Phylloscopus collybita
AGTTGCAGGAGTTGGGAGATGGAGGAGCCTGGAGATGTTCAGGATGAGGGAAAGCACGAGTTGGGAGTTGCAGGAGTCGGGAGATGGAGGATCTGGGAGATGCAGGAGCCTGGAGAGGCTCAGGATGAGGGAAGCACGAGTTGGGGATGCTCAGGATGGGGAGGGACACGGGGTGGGCACAGCGGGGTCCGAGGGGACACGGGATGGGCACAGGGGGACACGGGATGGGCACAGGGGGGACACGGGGTGGGCACAGGGGGGGCACAGCGGGGGCACGGCGGGGGCCGGGGGGACACGGGGTGGGCACGGCGGGGGCCGGGGGGACACGGGGTGGGCACAGCTGGGGCACAGCGGGGGCTGGGGAGGGGGGACACGGGTGGGCACAGCGGGGTCCGAGGGGACACGGGATGGGCACAGCGGGGACACGGGGTGGGCACAGCTGGGGAGGGGGGACACGGGGTGGGCACAGCGGGGTCCGAGGGGACACGGGGTGGGCACAGCGGGGGCCGGGGGGACACGGGGTGGGCACAGCGGGGACACAGGGGGGGCACAGCGGGGGCACAGCGGGGGCACAGCGGGGGCTGGGGGACACGGGATGGGCACAGCTGGGGCTGGGGGGGACACGGGGTGGGCACAGCGGGGGCACAGCGGGAGCTCGGTGGGGGACACGGGATGGGCACAGCGGGGGCTGGGGGCACACGGGGTGGGCACAGCGGGGTCCGAGGGGACACGGGGTGGGCACAGGGGGGGCACAGCGGGGGCCGGGGCACGCCGCTCCCCCCCCGGGGCGCTGGCAGCCGCCTCTCCCCGCAGCCTGAAGCGCTCCGGGGAGGACAAGGAGCAGCGGCTGGCGCTGCTGGAGGCGGCGCGGGCGGCGGCCGAGCGGGAGGTGTCGGAGCTGCGGGCGGCGCTGCGGGGCCTGGAGCGAGCGCGCCTGGAGAGCCGGAGGGAGCTGCAGGAGCTGCGGCGCCAGGTCAGCCGGGGACAGCGGGGACAGCGGGGACAGCGGGGACACCGGGGACACCGGGGACACCGGGGACAGCGGGGCTGGCACCGGGACAGCGGGGACACCGGGGACACCGGGGACAGCGGGGCTGGCACCGGGGACAGCGGGGACAGCGGGGACAGCGGGGGTGACACCGGGCAGGGACAGCGGGGACAGCGAGGGTGACACCGGGCAGGGACAGCAGGGACAGCGGGGACAGCGGGGACAGCGGGGGTGGCACCGGGGACAGCGGGGCTGGCACCGGGCAGGGACAGCGGGGACAGCGGGGACAGCGGGGGTGACACCGGGCAGGGACAGGAGGGACAGTGGGGACAGCGGGGACAGCGGGGACAGTGAGGGTGGCATCGGGCAGGGACAGCGGGGACAGCGGGGTTGGCACCAGGCAGTGCCCGCGGGGACAGCGGGGACAGCGGGGGTGACACCGGGCAGGGACAGCGGGGACAGCGGGGACAGCGGGGACAGCGGGGGTGGTGGCACCGGGCAGGGACAGCGGGGACAGCGAGGGTGACACCGAGCAGTGCCCACGGGGACAGCGGGGACAGCGGGGGTGACACCGGGCAGGGACAGCGGGGACAGCAGGGACAGTGGGGGTGGCACCGGGCAGTGACAGTGGGGACAGCGGGGACAGCGGGGACAGCGGGGGTGACACCGGGCAGGGACAGCGGGACAGCAGGGACAGCGGGGGTGACACCGGGCAGTGCCCACAGTGCCCGCGGGACAGCGAGAGTGGCACCGGGCAGTGCCCGCGGGGCCAGCGGGGACAGTGGGGGTGACACCGGGCAGGGACAGCAGGGACAGCAGGGACATGGCACCGGGCAGGGACAGCGGGGACAGCAGGGGTGACACCGGGCAGGGACAGCGGGGACAGCGGGGACAGCGGGGTGACACAGGGCAGGGACAACGGGGACAGCGGGGACAGTGGGGATGGCACCGAGCAGGGACAGCGGGGACAGCAGGGACAATGGGGGTGACACCAGGCAGGGACAGCAGGGACAGCGGGGCTGGTGGCACCGGGCAGGAACAGGAGGGACAGGCGGGGACAGCGGGGACAGCGGGGGCTGGCACCGGGCAGGGACAGCAGTGCCCGCGGGGACAAGCGGGGGTGATACCGGGCAGGGACAGCAGGGCTGGTGCACCGAGCAGTGCCCATGGGGACAGTGGCGGTGGCACCGGGCAGTGACAGCGGGGACAGCGGGGACAGCGGGGCTGGTGGCACCGAGCAGTGACAGCGGGGACAGCAGGGACAATGGGGGTGACACTGGGCAGGGACAGCAGGGACAGCGAGAGTGGCACCGGGCAGTGACAGTGGGGACAGCGGGGGACAGCGGGGCTGGCACCGGGCAGGGCCAGCGGGGACAGCGGGGGACAGCGGGGGACAGTGGGGGCGACACCGAGCAGGGACAGCGGGGACAGCGGGGCTGGTGGCACCGGGCAGGGACAGCGGGGACAGCGGGGACAGCGGGGACAGCGGGGGCGACACCGAGCAGGGACAGCGGGGACAGCGGGGCTGGGTGGCACCGGGCAGGGACAGCGGGGCCAGCGGGGCTGGTGGCCCCGAGGCCGCCCGGCCGCCGGCCCCGACCCGCGGGCGCTGCCCGGGCAGGTGAAGGAGCTGGACACCGAGAGCAGCCGCCGGGGCCGGGAGCTGCGGGAGCTGCAGGCGCGGGCGGCCCGCGAGGAGCAGCGCGAGCAGCGCAGCCGCCGCGAAGCCTCGGGCCTGCGGCAGAAGGTGCTGGAGAGCGAGGCCGGCACCCAGGCGGCCAGGAAGGAGGTGAGGGACCCCCGAGAGCCCGCCAGGGGACAAATGTCCCCAAGTGTGGCCCTGTCCCCTCGGGGCGTAGCCTGGTGCTTGGTGTCCCCTCTTGTGGCATCGCTGTGGTGTCCGGTGTCCCTGGGGGTTTCCATTGCCCCCCTCCCCACATTCCCGGGGGTTCCCATTGCCCCCATCCCCACATTCCCGGGGTTCCCACTGCCCCCTCCCCACATCCCCGGGGCTCCTGTTGCCCCCTCCCCATATCCCTGGGGGGTTCCTGTGACCCCTCCCCACATCCCTGGAGTTCCCACTGCCCCCTCCCCATATCCCTGGGGTTCCCTGGTGACCCCACTGCCCCATCCCCCACATCCCCGGGGTTCCCACTTCTCCATCCGCACATCCCCGGGGTTCCTGTGACCCCATTGCCCCCTCCACCCCACATCCCTGTGACCCCATTGTCCCCTCTTCTGCATCCCTGGGGTTCCCACTGCCCCCTCCCCACATCCCTGGGGTCCCTGTGACCCCACTGCCCCATCTGGGGTTCCCGTTGCCCCACTGCTCCATCCCCACATCCCCGGGGGTTCCCATTGCCCCCTCCCCACATCCCTGGGGTTCCCACTGCCCCACTGCCCCTTCCCCACATCCCTGGGGCTCCTGTTGCCCCCTCCCCACATCCCTGGGGGGTTCCTGTGACCCCTCCCCACATCCCTGGGGTTCCCTGTGACCCCACTTCTCCATCCCCCACATCCCCGGGGTTCCCACTTCTCCATTCCCCACATCCCTGGGGGTCCTGTGACCCCATTGCCCCCCTCCCCACATCCCCGGGTCCCCGCTCTCCCCACTCCATCCCCCCTTCCCACCGCTCCCACCCCTCCCAGCCCCTTTCCCCACATCCCCCCTTTCCCCCTCTCCCCTCACATCCCTCCCCACCCCCGGCCCCTCTCCCGCAGCTGCAGCGGCTGCAGCAGCGCCTGGCGGCGGCGGAGCAGCGCTCCCGGCAGCGGGAGCAGGAGCTGGCGCGCAGCCTGGAGGAGGCGCGGGGCCACGAGAAGAAGCTGCTGGCGGACGCGCGGAACCTGCAGCTGAAGGTGGAGGCGGCTCGGGCCGAGGTGGCCGAGCTGGGGGGCTGCGCCTGAGCGCCGCGCAGGGCCGAGCCCAGGGCCTGGAAGCCGAGCTGGCCCGCGGCGAGGGAGCAGCGCAGGGCCACCGAGTCCCGCCTGGGCGGCCTCCGGGCCACCCTGCTCCGCACCGTGGCCGTCGCCAGGGCCAAGGGTGAGCGGGCCCCGCTCCGGGTGGCGCTGAGGGGAGGGAGAGGTGTCCCTCGGTGGCACCCGGGCGCTGGTGGCACGCATCGGGGAGGCCCTGGGGGGGTCGACAACACACCCGGTGCTCCGGCCCCTGCGTCCCTGGGGGATCCCATTCCCTGTTATTCCATCCCCTGCATCCCTGGGGGCTCCCATTCCCTGTTATTCCATCCCCTGCATCCCTGGGGGTCTCCCACTGCTCCATCCCCTGCATCCCTGGGGTCTCCTGTACCCCATTATTCCATTCCCTGCATCCTTGGGGTCTCCTGTACCCCATTTTCCCATCCCCTGCATTCCTGGGGGCTTCCCATCCCCTGTTATTCCATCCCCTGCATCCCTGAGGGCTCCTGTACCCCATTTTCCCACCCCCTGCATTCCTGGGGGTCTCCCATTCCCTGTTTTCCATCCCCTGCATCCCTGGGGGCTCCTGTGCCCCATTATTCCAGTCCCTTCATCCTTGGGATCTCCCACACCCCATTATTCCATCCCCTGCATCCCTGGGATCTTCTATTCCCCTGTTATTCCATCCCCTGCATCCCTGGGGTCTCCTGTGTCCCAATATTCCGTTCCTTCATCCTTGGGGTCTCCCCATTGCTCCATTCCCTGCACCCTTGGGATCTCCCACTGCTCCAGCCCCTGCATCCCTGGGGTCTCCTGTACCCCATTATTCCATCCCCTGCATCCCTGGGGTCTCCCACTGCTCCAGCCCCTGCATCCCTGGGGTCTCCTGTACCCCAGTATTCCAGTCCCTTCATCCTTGGGATCTCCCACACCCCATTATTCCATCCCCTGCATCCCTGGGGGCTCCCACACTCTGTTATTCCATCCTGTGCATCCTTGGGGTCCCCTTCACTCCATCCCCTGCATCCCTGGGGGCTCCCATTCCCTGTTATTCCATCCCCTGCATCCCTGGGGGTCTCCCACTGCTCCAGTCCCTGCATCCCTGGGGTTTCTCATTCCCTGTTATTCCATCCCCTGCATCCCTGGGGTCTCCTTCTCTCCATCCCCCACATCCCCGGGCCCCAGGTTTTCCACCCCCCCGTGTCCCCGGTGTCCAGCACCGCTCCGTGCCCTGACCCCCGGCTGCTGTCCCGGTGCCACCACCGCTGTCCCGGTGTCCCCGCTGCTGTCCCCGGTGCCACCGCCGCTGTCCCGGTGTCACCGCCGCTGTCCCGGTGCCACCGCCGCTGTCCCGGTGCCACCGCCGCTGTCCCTCCCCCGGTGTCACCGCCCGCTGTCCCGGTGCCACCGCCGCTCTCCCTCCCCCGGTGTCACCGCCGCTGTCCCGGTGTCACTGCCGCTGTCCGGTGTCACTGTCGCTGTCCCCGGTGCCACCCCGCTGTCCCTCCCCGGTGTCACCGCCGCTGTCCCGGTGCCACCGCCGCTGTCCCTCCCCCGGTGCCACCGCCGCTGTCCCTCCCCCGGCAGGCGCGGCGGGCCCGGGCAGCCCGGGGCCGCTCCCGGATCCCGAGGCGATCCCGATCCCGATCCCGATCCCGAGGCGCTGCGGGAGGCGCTGCGGGAATTCCTGCGGGAGCTGCAGGAGGCGCAGCGGGAGCGGGTGCGTGGCCCAGGGGCCCGGTGTTCCCCCCCCCCTCTTGTGGCATCGCCGGGGTGTCCGGTGTCCCTGGGGGTTCCTATTGCCCCCATCCCCACATCCCTGGGGGTTCTGTGACCACCACTGCTCCATCTGGGGTTCCCTGTGACCCCATTGTCCCCTCCCCACACCCTTGGGGTCCCTGTGACCCCATTTCCCCCTCCTCTGTATCCCTGGGGTTCCCATTGCCCCACTGCCCCCTCCCCACACCCCCGGGGTCCCATTGCCCCATTGCTCCCTCCCCACATCCCTGGGGTCCCCATTGCCCCCTCCCCACATCCCTGGGGGTTCCCACTGCCCCCTCCCCACATCCCTGGGGTTCCCATTGCCCCCTCCCCACATCCCTGGGGGTCCCCATTGCCCCCTCCCCACATCCCTGGGGGTCCCATTGCCCCCTCCCCACATCCCTGGGGGTTCCCATTGCCCCACTCCCCACATCCCTGGGGGTCCCCATTTCCCCCTCCCTGCATCCCTGGGGGTCCTGTGACCCCACTGCTCCATCTGGGGTTCCCATTGCCCCATTACCCCCCTCCCCACACCCCCGGGGTTCCCATTGCCCCCCTCCCCACATCCCTGGGGGTCCCCATTGCCCCCTCCCCACATCCCTGTGACCCCACTGCCCCCTCCCAACATCCCTGGGAGTTCCCATTGCCCCCTCCCTGGGGTCCCTGTGACCCCATTGCCCCCTCCCCTCCATCCCTGGGGTTCCCGTTGCCCCCTCCCCACACCCTTGGGGTCCCTGTGACCCCACTGCCCCCTCCCCACATCCCTGGGGGTTCCCACTGCCCCCTCCCCATATCCCTGTGACCCCATTGCCCCATCCCTGGGGTTCCCATTGCCCCACTGCCCCCTCCCCACCCCCCCGGGGTCCCCACTGCCGCCCCCCCGGCCCCCCCGGCCCCTCTCCCAGCGCGGTTCCCGCAGGAGGAGCTCCGGGAGCAGCTCTCCAGCCAGGGCCGGCGCCTGGCGGAGGCGGAGGCGGAGCGGGACAGCGCCGCGGCCCGGGCCGAGCAGCTGCGGGAGCTGCTGGAGGAGAGCGAGCGAGGTGCGGGGGGAACCCCAGTGCCGGGGGGTGCCGGGGGTTATTGGGGTTTTATTGGGGTTTTATTGGAGTTTATTGGGGTTTTGTTGGGGTTTATTGGGGTTTTATTGGGGTTTTATTGGGGTTTTATTGTGGTTTTATTGGTGTTTGTTGGGGTTTATTGGGGTGTATTGGGGTTTTATTGGGGTGTATTGGGGTTTTGTTGGGGTGTTATTGGGGTTTATTGGGGTGTATTGGGGTTTTATTGGGGTTTATTGGGGTTTTATTTGGGTGTATTGGGTTTTTATTGGGGTTTTGTTGGGATTTTTTGGGGGTTTTATTAGGGCTTTGTTGGGGTTTTATTGGAGTTTATTGGGGTTTTATTGGGGTTTTATTGGGGTTTATTGGGGTTTTATTGGGGTTTTATTGGGGTTTATTGGGGTTGTATTGGGGTTTATTGGGGTTTTATTGGAGTTTATTGGGGTTTAATTGGGGGTATTGGGGTTTTATTGGGGTGTATTGGGGTTTATTGGGGTTTATTGGGGTTTTATTGGGGTTTATTGGGGTTTATTGGGGTTTATTGGGGTTTTATTGGGGTTTATTGGGGTTTTATTGGGGTTTTATTGGGGTTTATTGGGGTTTATTGGGGTTTTATTGGGGTTTTATTGGGGTTTATTGGGGTTTTATTGGAGTTTTATTGAGGTTTTATTGGAATTTTTTAGGGTTTTATTGGGGTTTTGTTGGGATTTTTTGGGGGTTTTATTGGGTTTTTATTGTGGTTTTGTTGGAGTTTTATTGGTGTTTATTGGGGTTTTGTTGGGGTTTATTGGGGTTTATTGGGGTTTTATTGGGGTTTATTGGGGTTTTATTGGGGTTTTGTTGGGGTTTTATTGGGGTTTTATTGGGGTTTGTTGGGGTTTTATTGGGGTTTTATTGGGGTTTTATTGGGGTTTATTGGGGTTTTATTGGGGTTTATTGGGGTTTTATTGGGGTTTTGTTGGGGTTTATTGGGGTTTTGTTGGGGTTTTGTTGGGGTTGAACCCCCACAAACCCCACAGAGCCCCCTTTGCACCCCACGCACCCCCCGGACCCCTCGTTTCCCCCCCGTCCCCTCCCCTGAGCCCAGCCCGGTTCGGTTCGGTTCTGTCCCCTGAGCCCGGCCCGGTTCGGTTCTGTCCCTGAGCCCAGCCCGGTTCGGTTCGGTTCTGTCCCCTGAGCCCGGCCCGGTTCGGTTCTGTCCCCTGAGCCCGGCCCGGTTCGGTTCTGTCCCTGAGCCGGTTCGGTTCGGTTCGGTTCTGTCCCTGAGCCCGGCCCGGTTCGGTTCGGTTCTGTCCCCTGAGCCCAGCCCGGTTCGGTTCTGTCCCTGAGCCCGGCCCGGTTCGGTTCTGTCCCCTGAGCCCGGCCCGGCCCGGTTCGGTTCTGTCCCCTGAGCCGGTTCGGTCCGGTTCTGTCCCTGAGCCCGGCCCGGTTCGGTTCGGTTCTGTCCCTGAGCCCGGCCCGGTTCGGTTCGGTTCTGTCCCTGAGCCCGGCCCGGTTCGGTTCTGTCCCCTGAGCCCGGCCCGGTTCAGTTCGGTTCTGTCCCTGAGCCCGGCCCGGTTCGGTTCTGTCCCCTGAGCCCGGCCCGGCCCGGTTCGGTTCTGTCCCCTGAGCCCGGCCCGGCCCGGTTCGGTTCTGTCCCCTGAGCCCGGCCCGGTTCGGTTCGGTTCTGTCCCCTGAGCCCGGCCCGGTTCGGTTCTGTCCCTGAGCCCAGCCCGGTTCGGTTCGGTTCTGTCCCCTGAGCCCGGCCCGGTTCGGTTCTGTCCCCTGAGCCCGGCCCGGTTCGGTTCTGTCCCTGAGCCGGTTCGGTTCGGTTCGGTTCTGTCCCTGAGCCCGGCCCGGTTCGGTTCGGTTCTGTCCCCTGAGCCCAGCCCGGTTCGGTTCTGTCCCTGAGCCCGGCCCGGCCCGGTTCGGTTCTGTCCCCTGAGCCGGTTCGGTCCGGTTCTGTCCCTGAGCCCGGCCCGGTTCGGTTCGGTTCTGTCCCTGAGCCCGGCCCGGTTCGGTTCGGTTCTGTCCCTGAGCCCGGCCCGGTTCGGTTCTGTCCCCTGAGCCCGGCCCGGTTCAGTTCGGTTCTGTCCCTGAGCCCGGCCCGGTTCGGTTCTGTCCCCTGAGCCCGGCCCGGCCCGGTTCGGTTCTGTCCCCTGAGCCCGGCCCGGCCCGGTTCGGTTCTGTCCCCTGAGCCCGGCCCGGTTCGGTTCGGTTCTGTCCCTGAGCCCGGCCCGGTTCGGTTCGGTTCTGTCCCTGAGCCCGGCCCGGCCCGGTTCGGTTCTGTCCCCTGAGCCCGGCCCGGCCCGGTTCGGTTCTGTCCCTGAGCCCGGCCCGGTTCGGTTCTGTCCCCTGAGCCCAGCCCAGTTCCCCTGAGCCCAGCCCGGCCCGGTTCCCCTGAGCCGGTTCGGTTCGGTTCTGTCCCCTGAGCCTGGCCCGGTTCTCCTGAGCCGGTTCGGTTCTGTCCCTGAGCCCAGCCCGGTTCGGTTCGGTTCTGTCCCTGAGCCCGGCCCGGTTCGGTTCTGTCCCCTGAGCCCGGCCCGGCCCGGTTCGGTTCGGTTCTGTCCCTGAGCCCGGCCCGGTTCGGTTCTGTCCCTGAGCCCAGCCCGGTTCGGTTCGGTCCGGTTCTGTCCCTGAGCCCGGCCTGGCCCGGCCCGGTTCTGTCCCCTGAGCCCGGCCCGGTTCGGTTCTGTCCCTGAGCCCGGCCCGGCCCGGTTCGGTTCGGTTCTGTCCCTGAGCCCGGCCCGGTTCGGTTCGGTTCGGTTCTGTCCCCGCAGGCCGAGCGGCGGCAGCGGAGCAGCGGCTGCAGGAGCAGAGCGCCGAGCGCTGGCAGCGCCGGTGCCGGGAGCTGCGGGAGCGCCTGAGCGCCCTGAGCCGGAACCGGGAACGGCACCGGGACCGGGACCAGGACCAGGACCGGGACCAGGACCAGGACCGGGACCAGGACCGGGACCAGGACCGGGACCAGGACAGCCAGCAGGAGCGCCGGGCAGAGCAGGTGTGGAGCGGGGATCGGCTGGGAATGTGGGGGTTCCAGCCGGGAATGTGGGATAATCCAGCCCAGGTGGGAATGTGGAATAGCCCAGGTGGGAATGTGGGATAATCCAGGTGGGAATGTGGGATAATCCAGGTGGGAATGTGGGATAATCCAGGCGGGAATGTGGGATAGTCCAGCTGGGAATGTGGGATAATCCAGCCGGGCGTGCTGGGCGGCCTCGTGGGGAAGATCCGGCAGCCCAGCCGGGAATTTGGGATAATCCAGGTGGGAATTTGGGATAATCCAGCCCAGGTGGGAATGTGGGATAGCCCAGCCCAGCCGGGAATGCCGGGCAGCCCCGTGACGGGGACGTGCAGCGGCCCGGGCGATCCCGGCCCATCCCGGCCGATCCCGGGCGATCCCGGGCGATCCCGGCCCCACGCCGCCGTTCCCGTTCCCGTTCCCGTTGCCGTTCCCGTTCCCGTTCCCGTTCCCGTTCCCGTTGCCGTTCCCGCAGGAGCAGCCGGGCGCGCTGCGGGAGGCGCGGCGGCGGCTGGAGCTGTCCGAGAGCCGCGGCTCCCGCCTGGAGGCCGAGCTGGCCCGGGCCCGCCGGGCGCTGGCCCAGCGGGACGCGGAGGCGCGGGAGGAGCGGGAGCGGGCGGAGCAGCTCCGCAAGCAGGTACCGGCACCGGGACCGACACCGGGACCGGCACCGGGACCGGCACCGGGACCGGCACCGGGACCGGCACCGGCGCCTGGATCGGCTGTGCATCGGTCCGGCCCCGCGGTTCCCCTCCCCGAACCCCCTCCCCGGTTCTTCCCAGTTCCCCCAAAACCCCTCCCAGTCCCCCCAGTTCCCCCCGAGCCCCCTCCCCAGTCCCCCCAGTTCTCCCTGAATCCCTCCCCTGAACCACTCCCAGCTCCCCCTGGATCCCACCCCAGTTCCTCCAAAACTCCTCCCAGTTCTCTCTGAACCCCCCACCAGTTCCCCCCAAACCCCTCCCAGTCCCCCCAGTTCCCCCTGAATCCCCTCCCCATTCCTCTGAGTTCGTCCTGAGCACTCACCCAGTGCCCCCAGTTCCTCCAAAACCCTTCCCAGTGCCCCCAGTTTCCCCTGAACCCCTCCCAGCTCCCCCTGGATCCCCCCCGGTTCCCCCTGAACCCCTCTCCAGTCCCCCCAGTTCCCCCTGAGCCCCCTCCCAGTTCCCCCAAAACCTCTCCCAGTCCCAGAGTTCCCCCTGAATCCCCTCCCAGTTCCTCTCTTTCTCCCTGAACCTCCCCCCAGTCCCCCTGAGCCCCGTCCCAGTCCCCCCAGTTCCCCTGAGCCCCCTCCCAGCTCCCCCTGGATCCCACCCCAGTTGCTCCCAGTTCCCCCAAAATCCCTCCCAGTCCCCCCAGTTCTCCCTGAACCCCCTCCCCCCCCAATCCCTCCTGAGCCCCCTCCCCAGTCCCCCCAATCCCCCCTGAGCCCCCTCCCCGGCCCCCCCCAGTCCCCCCTGAGCCCCCCCAATCCCCCCTGAGCCCCCCCAGTCCCCCCTGAGCCCCCTCCCAGTCCCCCCAATCCCCCCTGAGCCCCCTCCCCAGCCCCCCCCAATCCCCCCTGAGCCACCCCAATTCCCCCTGAGCCCCCCCAGTCCCCCTGAGCCCCCTCCCCAGTCCCCCCAGTCCCCCCAGAGCCCCCTCCCCAGCCCCCCCAGCCCCCCGAGCCCCCCAGCCCCGCTGACGCTCCCGGTTCCCGCAGCTGGCCCAGGCCCAGGCCCAGGCGCGGCCCCGCTCGGGGAGCGGCTCCCGCGGGGAAGCTCCGGACGGCTCCCGGCTCCAGGAGCGGCTCCTGCAGCTGCAGAACGCGCTGGCGGCCGGCGAGGCGGACCGGCGGCTGCTGCAGGTGGGACCGGAACCGCTCCCGGTGCCCCGAACCCTCCCGAACCGCTCCCGGTGCCCCGAACCCCTCCCAGTGCCCCCGGACCCTCCCGAACCCCTCCCGGTGCCCCGAACCCCTCCCAGTGCCCCGGACCCTCCCGAACCGCTCCCGGTGCCCCGGGCCCCTCCCGAACCGCTCCCAGTGCTCCCAGTGCCCCCGGGCTCCTCCCGAACCCCTCCCGGTGCCCCGAACCCCTCCCAGTGCCCCGGACCCTCCCGAACCCCTCCCAGTGCTCCCAGTTCCTCCCAGTGCCCCGGACCCTCCCAAACCGCTCCTGGTGCCCCCGGCTCCTCCCGAACCCCTCCCAGTGCTCCCAGTGCCCCCGGGCTCCTCCCGAACCCCTCCCAGTGCCCCCAGTTCCTCCCAGTGCTCCCAGTTCCTCCCAAACCCCCTCCCAGTGCCCCCAGTTCCCACTGGAACTCCTCCCCCGACCCCCCGACCCCCCCCCGGCAGCTCCCCACCCCCCCCCGTTCCCCTTTTCCAGTACTCCCAGTTGCCCCCCAAACCCCCTTCCAGTTACCCCCCGAACCCGTTCCCAGCTCCCCCAGTTCCCGGGAATCCTGTCCCGGTTCTCCTCGGACCCAGTCCCGGTCCCCTCGAGCCCCCTGCCAGTCCCGGGGCTGTCCCGGGGCTGTCCCGGGTCTGTCCCGGGTCTGTCCCGGGGATGTCCTGGGGGTGTCCCGGGGGTATCTCAGGGATGTCCTGGGTCTGTCGCGAGGTTGTCCCGCTGTCCTGGGTCTGTCCCGGGGATGTCCGGGGGTTGTCCCGGGTCTGTCCTGGGCTGTCCGGGGGCTGTCCCGCTGTCCCGGGTCTGTCCTGCTGTCCCGGGTCTGTCCCTGGGCTGTCCCGGGCTGTCCCGGGGCTGTCCTGGGCTGTCACGGGTGTGTCCGGTGGATGTCCTGGGGATGTCCCGGGTCTGTCCCGGCTCTGTCCCGGGCTGTCCCGGGTCTGTCCCGGGTCTGTCCCTGGGCTGTCCCGGGCTGTCCCAGGGCTGTCCCCGGCTGTCCCGGGTCTGTCCTGGGCTGTCCCGGGGCTGTCCCGCTGTCCTGGGTCTGTCCCGGGGCTGTCCCGGGTCTGTCCCGCTGTCCCCGGTCTGTCCCGGGTCTGTCCCGGGCTGTCCCGGGTCTGTCCCGGGCTGTCCCGGGTCTGTCCCGGGTCTGTCCCGGGCTGTCCCGGGTCTGTCCCGGGTCTGTCCCGGGCTGTCACGGGGCTGTCCCGGGTCTGTCCCGGGCTGTCACGGGGCTGTCCTGGGTCTGTCCCGGGGCTGTCCCGGGCTGTCCCGGGTCTGTCCCGCTGTCCCCGGTCTGTCCCGGGTCTGTCCCGGGCTGTCACGGGTCTGTCCCGGGCTGTCACGGGTCTGTCCCGCTTGTCCCCCCCGCGGTGTCCCAGGAGGGGCTGGAGGAGGCGCGGCGGGCGCTGGCGGAGGCGCGGCGGGAGAAGGGAGCGCTGCGGGAGCAGCTGCGGGAGCAGCGGGAGCTGGGAATGCTGCGGGAGCCGGGAATGCTGTGGGATCCGGGAACGCTGCGGGAGCCGGGAATGCTGTGGGATCCGGGAACGCTGCGGGAGCCGGGAACGCTGCGGGATCCGGGAATTCTGTGGGATCCGGGAATGCTCCGGGATCCGGGAACGCTGCGGGAGCCGGGAATGTTCCGGGATCCGGGAATGCTGCGGGAGCCGGGAACACTGCGGGAGCCGGGAATGCTGCGGGAGCCGGGAACGCTCCGGGATCCGGGAATGCTGCGGGAGCCGGGAATGCTGCGGGAGCCGGGAATGCTCCGGGATCCGGGAATGCTGCGGGAGCCGGGAATGCTGCGGGAGCCGGGAATGCTCCAGGATCCAGGAACGCTGCGGGAGCCGGGAACGCTGCGGGAGCCGGGAATGGTCCGGGATCCAGAGATGCTGCGGGGGCTGGGGATGCTCCGGGAGCCGGGAACGCTCCAGGAGCCGGGAATGCTCCAGGATCTGGGGACGCTCCGGGAGCCGGGAACGCTCCGGGAGCCGGGAATGCTCCGGGAGCCGGGAATGCTGCGGGATCCTGAGATGCTGCGGGAGCCGGGAACGCTCCAGGATCCGGGAACGCTCCGGGAGCCGGGAACGCTCCAGGATCCAGGAACGCCGCCGGAGCCCTCCCAGGACCGGCAGCAGGAGGTGAGGGCGGCCGCACCCCAAATTCTCTGACTTTTGACCCCAGACAGGACCCTGTGGATCTCCCCCCCAAGAGCCCTGCACCCTTATGGGCGAGTTAATTATCTAATTAGCGTCTCATATCCATATGGTAACATCCAGTTATCTGATACTGTATTGGGGCACGGATCTCTGTTTCAATATCCACCGTTGAGGCTGATGTGGGTTTGGGTTTATTTCGGTTTTTCTCTCTGCACTTTGACCCGTGTTTGCCCCACTTTGGCCCGTGTTTGCCCCACTTTGGCCCGTGTTTATCCCACTCTGACCCGTGTTTATCCCACTTTGACCCGTGTTTATCCCACTCTGACCCGTGTTCACCCCACTCTGACCCGTGTTCGCCCCACTTTGACCCGTGTTCACCCCACTCTGACCCGTGTTTGCCCCACTCTGACCCGTGTTTGCCCCACTTTAACCCGTGTTTGCCCCACTCTGACCCGTGTTCGCCCCACTCTGACCCGTGTTCACCCCACTCTGACCCGTGTTCGCCCCACTCTGACCCGTGTTCACCCCACTCTGACCCGTGTTTGCCCCACTCTGACCCGTGTTTCCCCCACTTTGACCCGTGTTCACCCCACTCTGACCCGTGTTTGCCCCACTCTGACCCGTGTTTGCCCCACTCTGACCCGTGTTTGCCCCACTCTGACCCGTGTTTGCCCTACTCTGACCCGTGTTTGCCCCACTCTGACCCGTGTTTGCCCCACTCTGACCCGTGTTTGCCCCACTTTGACCCGTGTTTACCCCACTTTGACCCGTGTTTGCCCCACTTTGACCCGTGTTTACCCCACTTTGACCCGTGTTTGCCCCACTTTGACCCGTGTTTATCCCACTCTGACCCGTGTTTGCCCCACTCTGACCCGTGTTCACCCCACTCTGACCCGTGTTCGCCCCACTCTGACCCATGTTCACCCCACTCTGACCCGTGTTTGCCCCACTCTGACCCGTGTTTCCCCCACTCTGACCCGTGTTTGCCCACTCTGACCCGTGTTTGCCCCACTCTGACCCGTGTTTCCCCCACTCTGACCCGTGTTTCCCCCACTCTGACCCGTGTTCACCCCACTCTGACCCGTGTTTGCCCCACTCTGACCCGTGTTTCCCCCACTCTGACCCGTGTTTGCCCACTCTGACCCGTGTTTGCCCCACTCTGACCCGTGTTTCCCCCACTCTGACCCGTGTTTCCCCCACTCTGACCCGTGTTCACCCCACTCTGACCCGTGTTTCCCCACTTTAACCCCTGTTTGCCCCACTCTGACCCGTGTTTGCCCCACTCTGACCCGTGTTTATCCCACTCTGACCCGTGTTCACCCCACTCTGACCCGTGTTCACCCCACTCTGACCCGTGTTTGCCCCACTCTGACCCGTGTTTGCCCACTCTGACCCGTGTTTGCCCCACTCTGACCCGTGTTTCCCCCACTCTGACCCGTGTTTGCCCCACACTGACCCGTGTTTGCCCCACTTTGACCCGTGTTCGCCCCACTCTGACCCGTGTCTGCCCCACTCTGACCCGTGTTTGCCCCACTCTGACCCGTGTTTGCCCCACTCTGACCCGTGCTTACCCCACTCTGACCCGTGCTTACCCCACTCTGACCCGTGCTTACCCCACTCTGACCCGTGTTTGCCCCACTTTGACCCGTGTTCGCCCCACTCTGACCCGTGTTCACCCCACTCTGACCCGTGTTTGCCCCACTTTGACCCGTGTTTCCCCCACTCTGACCCGTGTTCGCCCCACTCTGACCCGTGTTTGCCCCACTCTGACCCGTGCTTACCCCACTTTAACCCGTGCTTACCCCACTCTGACCCGTGTTTATCCCACTCTGACCCGTGCTTACCCCACTTTAACCCGTGCTTACCCCACTTTAACCCGTGCTTACCCCACTCTGACCCGTGCTTACCCCACTCTGACCCGTGTTTCCCCCACACTGACCCGTGTTTGCCCCACTCTGACCCGTGTTTGCCCCACTCTGACCCGTGTTTGCCCCACTCTGACCCGTGTTCGCCCCACTCTGACCCGTGTTTCCCCACTTTAACCCGTGTTTGCCCCACTCTGACCCGTGTTTGCCCCACTCTGACCCGTGTTCACCCCACTCTGACCCGTGTTTGCCCCACTCTGACCCGTGTTTGCCCCACTCTGACCCGTGTTTATCCCACTCTGACCCGTGTTTGTTTCCCCGGCTGTCCCGGCAGCAGCCGGAGCCCCCCGCCCCGGCGGGACCCGCGCCGCTCCCGGCGAGCCCGGACCCCCCCGCGGGCTCGGCCGAGCGGGAGCTGGAGGAGGCTCGGAAACGCATCCGGGTGCTGCGGGTGCGTCCCTGCCCCGGGAGATCTCGGTCCATGGGGCGGGGCTGATCCCAATCCACGGGCTGGGGATGGGGCTGATCCCGATCCCTGGGGCCAATTCCGATCCATGGGGCTGATCCCGATCCGTGGGGTGGGGCTGGGGCTGATCCATGGGGTGGGGCTGATCCTGATCCATGGGATGGCGTTGATTCCGATCCATGGGGCCGATCCCGATCCATGGGGCCGATCCCGATCCATGGGGCTGATCCCGATCCATGGGGCTCATCCCAATCCATGGGATGGCGTTGATCCTGATCCATGGGGCTGATCCCGATCCATGGGGTGGGGCCGATCCCGATCCATGGGGTGGGGCCGATCCCGATCCATGGGGCTGATACCGATCCATGGGGTGGGGTTGATCCATGGGGCTGATCCCGATCCATGGGCCGGGGCTGATCCCGATCCATGGCATTGATCCTGATCCATGAGGTTGATCCCGATCCATGGGCTGGGGCTGATCCCAATCCATGGGGCCAATCCCGATCCATGGCATTGATCCCGATCCATGGGGCTGATCCTGATCCATGGGTCCGATCCCGATCCATGGGGTGGGGCCGGGGCTGATCCTGATCCATGGGGTTGATCCCGATCCATGGGGCCAATTCCAATCCATGGGGCTGATCCCAATCCATGGGGCCGATCCCGATCCCTGGGGCCGATCCCGATCCCTGGGCCGGGGTCCCCCCTGACCCCCCATCCCCGGCAGGCCCAGGTGTCGGCGCTGGAGCTCCGGGCTCGGCCGCTCCCCGCGGAGCTGCAGCGGGAGCTGGAGCGGGAGCTGCAGCGGGAGCTGGAGCGGCTCCGGCTCGGCCGCGGAGGCCTGGAGGGGCAGGTGAGGGGACACGGGGACACGGGGACAGCTCGGAGGGGGGACACGGGGACATGGGGACAGCTGCGGGGACACGGGGATACAGCAGAGGGGACACGGGGACAGCTCGGGGGGGGGGGGGACACGGGGACAGGGGGACAGACCGGGGGGACACGGGGACAGCTCGGGGGGGACACGGGGAGAGCCCAGGGGGACACGGGGACCGCCCAGGGACACGGGGACAGACCAGGGGGACAGGGTGACACGGGGACAGCCCGGCGACACGGGGACAGGCCGGGGGACACGGGGACAGCCCCGGGGGACACGGGGACAGTCGGGGGGGACATGGGGACAGCTCGGGGGAAGGACACGGGGACACGGTCAGGGGGGACACGGGGACAGCCGGGGGGACACGGGGACAGCTCCGGGGGGGACACGAGGACACGGGGACAGCCGGGGGGACACGGGGACAGTCCGGGGGGGACACGGGGACAGCCCGGGGACACGGCCCGGGGGGACACGGGGACAGCTCCGGGGGGGACACGGGGACACGCCCGGCCCCACAGCCTCCCCGCCCTCCCTCCGTCCCGCAGATCGCGCTGCTCAAGGAGCAGGAGCTGCAGCGACATCCCGGCGGGACTTAGGGAATCCTCCCGGGAATGCCGGGAATCCATCCCGCCGGGCCCGGCCCCGCTCAGGGAGCAGCGGGATCCATCCCCGACCCCAAAACCCCGCAGGGGGGCCGGGAGGAGCTCGGGGCCGGGGGGATCCATCCCCATCCCCGATCCCAAAACCCTGCAGGGGAGCTCCGGGCTGGGGGGATCCATCCCCATCCCCGACCCCAAAACCCCACAGGGGAGCTCCGGGCTGGGGGGATCCATCCCCCATCCCAGATCCCAAAACCCCACAGGGGAGCTCCGGGCTGGGGGGATCCATCCCCGACCCCATCCCCGATCCCCGACCCCAAAACCCCGCAGGGGGGCTGGGAGGAGCTCCGGGCCGGGGGGATCCATCCCCATCCCCGAACCCAAAGGAGCTCCGGGCCGGGAGGATCCATCCCCATCCCCGACCCCAAAACCCCACAGGGGAGCTCCGGGCTGGGGGGATCCATCCCCCATCCCCGATCCCAAAACCCCGCAGGGGGGCTGGGAGGAGCTCCGGGCCGGGGGGATCCATCCCCATCCCAGACCCCAAAACCCTTCAGCGGGGCCGGGAGGAGCTCGGGGATGGGGGGATCCATCCCCATCCCCGATCCCAAAGGAGCTCCGGGCCGGGGGGATCCATCCCTGACCCCAAAGGAGCTCCAGGCTGGGGGGATCCATCCCCATCCCCGACCCCAAAGGAGCTCTGGGCCGGGAGGATCCATCCCCATCCCAGATCCCAAAACCCACAGCGGAGCTCCAGGCCGGGGGGATCCATCCCCATCCCCGATCCCAAAACCCCTCAGCGAAGCCAGGAGGAGCTCTGGGCCGGGGGGATCCATCCTCATCCCCATCCCCGACCCCAAAGGAGCTCCGGGCCGGGAGGATCCATCCCTGACCCCATCCCCATCCCCATCCCCGACCCCAAAACCCCACAGGGGAGCTCCGGGCTGGGGGGATCCATCCCGCATCCCCGACCCATCCCCGACCCCAAAACCCACAGTGGAGCTCTGGGCCGGGAGGATCCATCCCCATCCCCGATCCCAAAGAAGCTCCGGGCTGGGGGGATCCATTCCCATCCCCGACCCTAAAGGAGCTCTGGGCCGGGAGGATCCATCCCCCATCCCCAATCCCCGACCCCAAAACCCACAGCGGAACTGGGAGGAGCTCGGGGCTGGGGGGATCCATCCCCGATCCCCGACCCCAAAGGAGCTCCGGGCCGGGGGAATCCATCCCCATCCCCGATCCCAAAACCCACAGCGGAGCTCCAGGCCGGGGGGATCCATCCCCATCCCCATCCCCGATCCCAAAGGAGCTCCGGGCTGGGGGAATCCATCCCTGACCCATCCCCGACCCCAAAACCCCGCAGGGGAGCTCCGGGCCGGGGGGATCCATCCCCCATCCCCGACCCCAAAACCCCACAGCGGAACTGGGAGGAGCTCGGGGCTGGGGGGATCCATCCCCGATCCCCGACCCCAAAGGAGCTCCGGGCCGGGGGGATCCATCCCCATCCCCGACCCTAAAGGAGCTCCGGGCCGGGAGGATCCATCCCCGACCCCATCCCCATCCCCAACCCCAAAACCCACAGCGGAGCTCCGGGCCGGGAGGATCCATCCCCATCCCCGACCCCAAAACCCCGCAGGGGGGCCAGGAGGAGCTCCGGGCCGGGGGGATCCATCCCCCATCCCAGACCCCAAAACCCCACAGTGGATCCAGGAGGAGCTCTGGGCTGGGAGGATCCATTTCCACCCCGGATCCCATTCCCATCCCCATCCCCAACCCCAAAACCCACAGCGGAGCTCCGGGCTGGGGGGATCCATCCCCATCCCCGATCCCAAAGGAGCTCCGGGCTGGAGGGATCCATCCCCATCCCAGACCCCAAAACCCCACAGTGGATCCAGGAGGAGCTCCAGGCCGGGGGGATCCATCCCCATCCCGGATCCCATCCCCATCCCCGACCCCAAAACCCCGCAGCGGTTTTTGCCTCCCCGTTCCCTTTTCCCCAGGAAAACTCCGCGTTTTTCCCGCCAGCCGCCGAAATTTCTGATAAAATCCGGGACCACGGGGACGCCTCTCCCCTTCTCCTGTTGCGGTTTTTCACTCGAAAGCGGCGGAAATGTTCCCGTTTTAAATCGGATTTAACTCGGCTGAGCCGTTCCCCTCCACCTTTCCGAGCCCTGCCCTCACCCCGGCCTGGTTTCCCCCCTTTTTCTAACAAAAAAATTGGGTTTTATGGGGTTTTTTTGAAGGATTTTTTGTGGTTTTTGAAGGAATTTTTTTGTGATTTTTGAAGGATTTTTTTTTGTGGTTTTTGAAGGATTTTTTTGTGGTTTTTGAAGGAATTTTTTGTGGTTTTTGAAGGATTTTTTTTGTGATTTTTGAAGGAATTTTTTGTGGTTTTTGAAGGATTTTTTTTTGTGGTTTTTGAAGGAATTTTTTGTGGGTTTTGAAGGAATTTTTTGTGGTTTTTGAAGGAATTTTTTGTGGGTTTTGAAGGATTTTTTTGTGATTTTTGAAGGAATTTTTTGTGATTTTTGAAGGATTTTTTTGTGGTTTTTGAAGGAATTTTTTGTGATTTTTGAAGGAATTTTTTGTGATTTTTGAACGATTTTTATGGTTTTTGAAGGAATTTTTTTAGGAACTAGCAGGGTTTTTGTAGGGAATTTTTGGCACCTGGGCGTTTTTTTGTAGGGAATTTTTAGGATCTCGGGGTTTTTTTTGTAGGGAATTTTTTGGGAATTGAGGGTTTTTATAGGGAATTTTTGGGACCTCGGGGGGTTTTTATTGGGAAGGAAGAGAGGTGCTGGCTCTGACCCCCCCCCCCCTCGGGAATAAACCTGGAAACTCCAACCTGGGAATTCTGAGGGATTTCTTGGCGTTTTGGGAATGCCCAGCTCCGGGCTGGGTTGGATTAGGTCCCCCAATTAATAATCGATTAATTAATGTTTTACACCCCAAACCACCCCAAACCACGGCACCCACCGTGTGTGGGGCTGGGGATCCTTCAGATCCTCAGAGAAACCCCACAACTGGGAATGATCCCAAAGGAAGGAGCCAGAAACCCAAAAATTTGGGAATAATCCCAAAAGGAAAGAACCAGGAGCCCAAAATTTGGGAATAATCCCAAAGGAAGGAGCCGGGAGAACAAAAATTGGGAACAATCCCAAAAGAAGGAGCTGGGACCCCCAAGATTTGGGAATAATCCCAAAAGGAAAGAGCCAGAAGCCCCAAATTCGGGAACAATCCCAAAAGGAGTCAGAAACCCAAAATTTAGGAATAATCCCAAAAGAAGGAGTCAGAAACTCAAAAATTTGGGAATAATCCCAAAGGAAGGAGCTGGGAGAACACAAATAGGGGATAATCCCAAAAGGAAGGAGCTGGGAGCCCCAAATTCGGGAACAATCCCAAAGGAAAGAGTCAGAAACCCAAAATTTAGGAATAACCCCAAAGGAAGGAGCCGGGAGAACAAAAATTGGGAACAATCCCAAAAGAAGGAGTCAGAAACCCAAAAATTTGGGAATAATCCCAAAGGAAGGAGCCGGGAGCCCCAAAATTTGGGAATGATCCCAAAGGAAGGAGTCAGAAACCAAAAAAAATTGGGAATAATCCCAAAGGAAGGAGCCAGGAGAACAAAAATAGGGGATAAACCCAAAAGGAAGGAGTTAGAAACCCAAAATTTGGGAATAACCCCAAAGGAAGGAGCTGGGGGGCCCAAAATTGGGAACAATCCCAAAGGAAGAAGTCAGAAACTCAAAAATTTGGGAATAATCCCAAAGGAAGGAGTCAGAACCGCAAAATTTGGGATCAATCCGGGCCGGGCCCCTCCCGCTCCCTGCGGGATGCTCCGCGCAGCGCCCGAGGAACGGAGAGAGACCCCAGAGTAATTAATAAACCCCCCCCCCCCACTGTTTTAATTATTATGTGCACAAAAAGAAGAGGAATTCCGGGAATTCGGGAAGCTGCTCGTTCATGCACGGGATCTCCGGCGGCGCGGGGCGGGGCCGGAGCGGGGCCGGGAGCGGGGCCGGGGTCCCGGAGTGGGATCGGGGTCCCGGGGGCGGGGGTCCCGGGGCGGGATCGGGGTCCCGGAGCGGGGGTCCCGGAGTGGGATCGGGGTCCCGGAGCGGGATCGGGGTCCCGGGGCGGGATCGGGGTCCCGGGGGCGGGGGTCCCGGAGCGGGGCCGGGGTCCCGGGGCGGGATCGGGGTCCCAGAGCGGGGGTCCCGGAGCGGGGCCGGGGTCCCGGAGCGGGGCGGGGGTCCCGGAGCGGGGCCAGGATCCCGGAGCGGGGCCGGGAGCAGGGCCGGGGTCCCGGGGCGGGATCGGGGTCCCGGGGCGGGGGTCCCGGAGCGGGGTCGGGGTCCCGGAGCGGGGCCGGGGTCCCGGGGCGGGGGTCCCGGAGCGGGGCCGGGGTCCCGGGGCGGGGGTCCCGGAGCGGGGTCGGGGTCCCGGAGCGGGGCCGGGGTCCTGGGGCGGGGGTCCCGGAGTAGGGGTCCCGGAGTAGGGGTCCCGGATCGGGGGTCCCGGGGCCGGGGTCCCAGAGCGGGGCCGGAGTCCCAGAACGGGGCCGGGGTCCCGGAGCGGGGGTCCCGGGGCGGGATCGGGGTCCCGAGGCCGGTTCCCGGGTTGGGATCGGGGTCCCGAGGCCGGGGTCCCAAGGCGGGGCCGGGGTCCCGGGGAGGGGCGGGGGTCCCGGAGCGGGGCCGGGGTCCCGGAACGGGTCCCGGGGCGGGATCGGGAGCGGGGCCGGGGTCCCGGAGCGGGGGTCCCGGAGCGGGGGTCCCGGAGCGGGGTCCCGGGGCCAGGGTCCCGGAGTGGGGGTCCCGGAGTGGGGGTCCCGGAGCGAGGTCCCGGGGCCAGGGTCCCGGAGTGGGGGTCCCGGAGTGGGGGTCCCGGAGCGGGGTCCCGGGGCCGGGGTCCCGGAGTGGGGGTCACGGATCGGGGGTCCCGGAGCGGGGGTCCCGGATCGGGGGTCCCGGAGCGGGGGTCCCGGAGTGGGGGTCCCGGGGCCGGGGTCCCGGATCGGGGGTCCCGGGGCCAGGCCGGGGTCCCGGGGCTCAGCAGCCGCCGCAGCTGCGGGCGCAGGAAGCCCCCAGGCTCTGGCAGAGGCCGCTGGTGGCCATCACCCCGCACTTGGAGAACTTGTCCCGGCACAGGTCGGCTGCGGGCAGCCAGGGATGGATTATCCCGGGATAACGGCGGGGGAGCGGCCGGGGAACCGCCCCGGCCCCGCCCCGCCCCGCCCCGCCCCTCCCCGGCCCGGCCCCGCCCCCGCCCCGGCCCGGCCCCGCCCCCGCCCCGGCCCCGCCCCGGCCCCACTTCTGCCCCATTTCTGCCCCATTACCGCCCCATTGCCGCCCCATTACTGCCCCATTGCCGCCCCATTACTGCCCCATTGCCACCCCATTTCTGCCCCATTACCGCCCCATTGCCGCCCCATTACTGCCCCATTTCCATCCCATTGCCGCCCCATTGCTGCCCCATTGCCGCCCCATTTCCACCCCATTGCTGCCCCATTTCCACCCCATTGCCGCCCCATTGCCGCCCCATTGCCGCCCTATTGCCGCCCCACTGCTGCCCCACTGCTGCCCCATTGCCACCCCATTTCCACCCCATTGCCGCCCCATTTCTGCCCCATTCCCGCCCCATTTCCACCCCACTGCCGCCCCATTGCCGCCCCATTGCTGCCCCATTGCTGCCCCATTGCCACCCCATTGCCGCCCCATTGCCGCCCCACTGCCGCCCCATTGCCGCCCCATTTCTGCCCCATTGCAGCCCCATTACCGCCCCATTGCCACCCCATTGCTGCCCCATTACCGCCCCACTGCCGCCCCATTGCCGCCCCATTGCTGCCCCATTGCCACCGCACTGCCATCCCACTGCCGCCCCATTGCCGCCCCATTTCTGCCCCATTACCGCCCCATTGCCGCCCCACTGCCGCCCCATTGCTGCCCCATTTCTGCCCCATTTCCGCCCCACTGCTGCCCCATTGCTGCCCCATTTCTGCCCCATTTCTGCCCTATTGCTGCCCCATTTCTGCCCCATTGCCACACCACTGCTGCCCCATTGCTGCCCCATTTCCACCCCATTGCCGCCCCATTGCTGCCCCATTGTCGCCCCATTTCTGCCCCATTGCTGCCCCATTGCCGCCCCATTGCCGCACCATTTCTGCCCCATTTCTGCCCCACTGCCGCCCCATTACCACCCCATTTCTGCCCCATTTCTGCCCCATTGCCGCCCCACTGCCACCGCACTGCCGCCTCATTGCCATCCCATTGCCGCCCCACTTCTGCCCCATTTCTGCCCCATTGCCGCCCCATTACTGCCCCATTTCTGCCCCATTACTGCCCCATTGCCGCCCCACTGCCGCCCCATTGCCACCCCATTTCCACCCCATTGCCGCCCCATTTCTGCCCCATTCCCGCCCCATTTCCACCCCACTGCCGCCCCATTGCTGCCCCATTTCTGCCCCATTTCTGCCCCATTACTGCCCCATTGCCGCCCCACTGCCGCCCCACTGCCGCCCCATTTCTGCCCCATTGCTGCCCCATTGCCGCCCCATTTCTGCCCCATTGCCGCCCCATTACCTCCCCACCCCACAGCTCCTCCCCAGAGCTCCCCGCAGCTCCGGCCCCGCGGGATTTGGGATTTTCCCTCCCCACCATTTGGGGAGCCTGCCGGGGACCCCCCCGGATTTTTCGGGGCGCCCCCGCTCACCTCGCAGCAGCTCCTCGTGGGCGCAGACGGTTCGGACGCAGATCTCCTTGTTGATGACGTACACCCGGCGCAGGCTGGGGGGGGGGTTTGGGGGGTGGGGGGGGACAGAAAGGGTGGGGGGGTCAGGTGAGGTGAGGTGAGGTGAGGGGGGGGCGTTCCCGGGACCCCCGCAGGGCTCAGGGAACATTCCTGGGACCCCCACAGGGATCAAGGGGTGTTCCCCCCGGGGGGATCAGGGGGTGTTCCCGGGACCCCCACGGGGATCAGGGAGCGTTTCTCCCCCCTGGGGGGTCAGGGATCATCCCTGGGACCCCCGGGGGGCTCAGGGAGCGTTTCCCCCCCTGCAGGGATCAGGGAGCATCCCCAGGACCCCCGGGGGGCTCAGGGATTGTCCCCAGAACCCTCGGGGGGCTCAGGGAGCGTTCCCAGGACCCCCACAGGGATCAGGGAGCGTTTCTCCCCCTGGGGGGGTCAGAGATCATCCCTGGGACCCCCACAGGGATCAGGGAGCATCCCCGCGACTCCCACGGGGATCAGGGAGCGTTCCCGGGACCCCCGGGGGGGTCAGGGAGCGTTCCCGGGACCCCCGGGGGGCTCAGGGAGCGTTTCCCCTGCGGGGCTCAGGGAGCATCCCCGTGACCCCCACAGGGATCAGGCGGTGTCCCCGGGACCCCCGGGGGGCTCAGGGAGCGTTCCCGGGACCCCCGCAGGGATCAGAGATTGTCCCCAGGACTCCCGTGCGGCTCAGGGAGCATTCCTGGGACCCCCGGGGGGCTCAGGGATCGTTCCCAGGACCCTCGGGGGGCTCAGGGAGTGTTTCCCTCCCACAGGGATCAGGGAACATTCCCGGGACCCCCCCGGGGGGCTCAGGGAGCGTTCCCCCCATGGGGATCAGGGGGCGTTCCCAGGACCCCCACGGGGTTCAGGGATCGTCCCCAGGACCCCGAGGGGGGTCAGGGAGCATTTCCCCCCCATGGGGATGAGGGAGCATTCCCGGGACCCCCAGGGGGCTCAGGGAGTGTTCCCCCCGGGGGAATCAGGGGGTGTTCCCGGGACCCCCAAGGGATCAAGGGATCCCCCCCCCCCCCGGGGGGGCTCAGGGATCGTTCCCAGGACCCCCCCTGCAGGGATCAATGAGCATTCCCAGGACCCCCCGGGGACCTCAGGGAGCATTTCCCCCCCACAGGGATCAGGGGGTCTTCCCAGGACCCCCGCAGGCATCAGAGATTGTCCCCGGGACCCCCGGGGGGCTCAGGGAACGTTTCCCCCGTGGGGATCAGGGATTGTCCCTGGGACCCCTGGGGGGCTCAGGGATCGTTCTCAGGACCCCCGGGGGGCTCGGGGAACATTTCCCCCCCTGCAGGGATCAGGGATCATCCCCAGGACCCCCGGGGGGCTCAGGGAGCATCCCCGTGACCCCCGCAGGGATCAGAGGGTGTCCCCGGGACCCCCGGGGGGCTCAGGGAGCGTTCCCGGGACCCCCGCAGGGATCAGGGAGCGTTCCCAGGACCCCCGGGGGGGTCAGGGATCGTTTCCCCCCCTGCAGGGATCAGGGATCATCCCCAGGACCCTCGGGGGGCTCAGGGATCGCTCCCCCCCGCCCGCCCCTCACCTGTAGAAGCAGATCTCGTTCAGGCACTGCTTGCAGGGCTTGTGCACCGAGTAGAGCCGCGTGCAGGGGTACTGCTCCTCCCGGCAGTCTGGGGACAGCCGGGGCTCAGGGGGACGGACCGGCCCCGGTGCCACCTGTCCCCAGTGTCATCTGCCCCAGTGTCACCTGTCACCTGTCCCGAGTGTCACCTGCCCCGAGTGTCACCTGTCCCCAGTGTCACCTGTCCCCAGTGTCACCTGTCCCCAGTGTCACCTGTCCCCAGTGTCACCTGCCCCGAGTGTCACCTGTCACCTGCCCCGAGTGTTACCTGCCCCCAGTTCCACCTGCCCCGAGTGCCACCTGTCCTGCCTGAGTGTCACCTGTCACCTGCCCCGAGTGTCACCTGTCCCCAGTGTCACCTGTCCTGCCAGTGTCACCTGTCCCCAGTGCCACCTGCCCCGAGTGTCACCTGCCCCCAGTGTCACCTGTCCTGAGTGTCACCTGTCCCCAGTGTCACCTGTCCCGAGTGTCTCCTGTCCCGAGTGTCACCTGTCCCCAGTGTCACCTGTCCTGAGTGTCACCTGTCCCGAGTGTCACCTGTCCTGCCCCAGTGCCACCTGTCCCCAGTGTCACCTGTCCTGCCTGAGTGTCACCTGTCACCTGCCCCGAGTGTTACCTGTCCCGAGTGTCACCTGCCCCGAGTGTCACCTGCCCCCAGTGTCACCTGTCACCTGTCCTGAGTGTCACCTGCCCCGAGTGTCACCTGGCCCTGAGTGTCACCTGTCCCGAGTGTCACCTGTCCCCAGTGTCACCTGTCACCTGCCCCCAGTGCCACCTGTCCCCAGTGCCACCTGTCCCCAGTGTCACCTGTCACCTGCCCGAGTGTCACCTGTCCGACTGTCACCTGCTCTGTCACCTGTCCCGAGTGTCACCTGTCCCAATTGTCACCTGTCCCAAGTGTCACCTGTCCCAAGTGTCACCTGTCCCGAGTGCCACCTGTCCTGAGTGTCACCTGCCCTGAGTGTCACCTGTCCCGAGTGTCACCTGCCCCCAGTGCCACCTGCCCCGAGTGTCACCTGCCCTGAGTGTCACCTGTCACCTGCCCCAGTGCCACCTGCCCCGAGTGTCACCTGTCCGACTGTCACCTGCTCTGAGTGTCACCTGCCCCAAGTGTCACCTGTCCTGAGTGTCACCTGTCCAACAGTCACCTGCCTGCCCCAGCCTGAGTGTCACCTGCCCTGAATGTCACCTGTCCCAAGTGTCACCTGTCCCTGTCCCAAGTGTCACCTGCCCTGAGTGTCACGTGTCCTGAGTGTCACCTGTCCCGAGTGTCACCTGCCCGGCCTGGCTGTCGCCTCCCGGCAGCTCAGCCCTGCTCCGGGGGCAGAGGGCGGGTGGATCCGTGCGGGGGATTGGGATCGGGGATCGGGGATCGGGGATTGGGGATCAGGGATGGGATCGGGGATGGGGGATCAGGGATGGGATCGGGGATCGGGGATCGGGGATTGGGGATCAGGGATGGGATCGGGGATCAGGATTGGGGATCGGGGATGGATCGGGGATGGGATCGGGGATTGGGGATCAGGGATGGGATCGGGGATCGGGGATCGGGGATCGGATCAGGGATGGGATCGGGGATCGGGGATCGGGGATTGGGGATCAGGGATGGGATCGGGGATGGGGGATCAGGGATGGGATCGGGGATCGGGGATCGGGGATTGGGGATCAGGGATGGGATCGGGGATCAGGATTGGGGATCGGGGATGGGATCGGGGATGGGATCGGGGATTGGGGATCAGGGATGGGATCGGGGATCGGGGATCGGATCAGGGATGGGATCGGGGATCGGGGATCGGGGATCGGATCAGGGATGGGGTCGGGGATTGGGGATGGGATCAGGGATTGCGGATTGGGGATCGGGTGTGGGATCGGGATGGGATCAGGGATGGGATCGGGATGGGATCGGGATGGGATCGGGATGGGATCAGCACTCACCGAGCGGCCCCGGCTCCGTGGGCTCCGTCTCAGGCACTGCGGCTGAGGGGGGACAGAGGGACAGAGGGACAGAGGGACAGAGGGACAGAGGGACAGGGGGACAGAGGGACAGAGGGGACAGAGGGACAGAGGGACAGGGGGGACAGAGGGACAGAGGGACAGGGGGACAGAGGGGACAGGGGGACAGAGGGACAGAGGGGACAGAGGGACAGAGGGACAGAGGGGACAGAGGGACAGAGGGACAGAGGGACAGGGGGACAGAGGGGACAGAGGGGACAGAGGGACAGAGGGACAGGGGACAGGGGACAGGGGACAGAGGGACAGAGGGACAGGGGACAGAGGGACAGGGGACAGAGGGGACAGAGGGACAGAGGGGACAGAGGGGACAGAGGGACAGGGGACAGGGGACAGGGGGACAGAGGGACAGAGGGACAGGGGACAGAGGGACAGGGGACAGAGGGACAGGGGGACAGGGGACAGGGGGACAGAGGGACAGAGGGGACAGAGGGACAGGGGGACAGAGGGACAGAGGGACAGAGGGACAGAGGGACAGGGGAGAGAGGGACAGAGGGACAGAGGGACAGGGGGACAGAGGGGACAGAGGGGACAGAGGGACAGAGGGGACAGGGGGACAGGGGGACAGGGGGACAGAGGGAGGGAGTTTCAGGATGTTGCAGGAGCCCCTCCCCGCCCTTTCCATGGATTTCAGGGCTGGAGCACCCCTGGGGGGCTGTCACCCACCCCTGGGGCTGTCACCCATCCTGGGGGGCTGTCACCCACCCTGGGGCTGTCACCCACTTTGGGGGCTGTCACCCATCCTGGGGGGGCTGTCACCCACCCCTGGGGGGGGCTGTCACCCACCCTGGGGCTGTCACCCACCCCTGAGGCTGTCACCCACCCTGGGGGGCTGTCACCCATCCTTGGGGCTGTCACCCACCCTGGGGGGCTGTCACCCACCCTGGGGCTGTCACCCACCCCTGGGGGGGCTGTCACCCATCCTGGGGGGCTGTCACCCATCCCTGGGGCTGTCACCCACCCCTGGGGCTGTCACCCACCCCTGGGGGGGCTGTCACCCACCCTGGGGGGGCTGTCACCCACCCCTGGGGGGCTGTCACCCACCCCTGGGGCTGTCACCCACCCCGGGGGCTGTCACCCACCCCGGGGGGGGCTGTCACCCACCCTGGGGGGCTGTCACCCATCCCTGGGGCTGTCACCCATCCCCTGAGGGGCTGTCACCCATCCAGGGGCTGTCACCCACCCCCTGGGGCTGTCACCCACCCTGGGGGCTGTCACCCACCCTGGGGGGCTGTCACCCACCCCCTGGGGCTGTCACCCACCCTGGGGGGGCTGTCACCCATCCTGGGGGCTGTCACCCACCCTGGGGGGCTGTCACCCATCCTGGGGGCTGTCACCCACCCTGGGGGCTGTCACCCACCCCCTGGGGCTGTCACCCACCCCCTGGGGCTGTCACCCATCCAGGGGCTGTCACCCACCCTGGGGGGGCTGTCTCCCACCCTGGGGGGCTGTCACCCACCCTGAGGGGCTGTCACCCACCCTGGGGGGGCTGTCACCCACCCCTGGGGCTGTCACCCACCCCCTGGGGGGGCTGTCACCCACCTGGGGGGGCTGTCACCCACCCCTGGGGCTGTCACCCACCCCGGGGCTGTCACCCACCCCTGGGGCTGTCACCCACCCCGGGGGGGGCTGTCACCCATCCTGGGGGGCTGTCACCCACCCTGGGGCTGTCACCCACCCTGGGGCTGTCACCCACCCTGGGGGGGCTGTCACCCACCCCTGGGGCTGTCACCCACCCCGGGGCTGTCACCCACCCCTGGGGCTGTCACCCACCCCTGGGGGGGCTGTCACCCACCCCGGGGGCTGTCACCCACCCTGGGGGCTGTCACCCACCCCTGAGGGGGCTGTCACCCACCCTGGGGGGCTGTCACCCACCCCCGGGGCTGTCACCCACCCCTGGGGGGCTGTCACCCACCCCTGGGGCTGTCACCCACCCTGGGGGGGCTGTCACCCATCCTGGGGGGCTGTCACCCACCCTGGGGGGGCTGTCACCCATCCCCCTGGGGGCTGTCACCCACCTGGGGTGGGGGCCAGGACGGTTTCCTGCTGGGATTGCTGCTGGGATTGGAACCGGAACTGCTCCTCCGGGGCTCGGGGGGTGACATCTGCGGGGACAGACGGACAGACGGACAGGTGACACCAGTGCAGGGACACCCCAAACCCCCACCCCCAAACCCCCTAAACCCCCATCCCCGATCTCCCCCACCCCCAAATCACCCAAATCCCAAATCCCCCAAACCCTCAAACCCCAAATTCCCCAAACCCAAATCCCCCATCCCCCAAACCCCCATCCCCCAAACCCCAAATCCCCAAACCCCAAATCCCCAAACCCCAAAACCCCCAAACCCCAAATCCCCCAACCCCCCCAAAACCCCAAATCCCCCAAACCCCCAAACCCCAAACCCAAATCCCCCAAATTCCCAAACCCCAAAACCCCCAAACCCCAAATCCCCCACCCCCAAACCCCAAATCCCCCAAACCCCAAATCCCCCGAATTCCCAAACCCCAAATCCCCCAAACCCCAAATCCCCCAAACCACAAACCCCCAAACCCCAAAACCCCCAAGCCCCCCATTCTCCAAACCCCAAATCCCCCAAATTCCCAACCCCAAATCCCCCAAACCCCAAATTCCCCCCCAAATCCCCACCCCCAAACCCCAAAACCCCAAACCCCAAATCTCCCCAACCCCAAACCCCAAATCCCTCGAATTCCCAAACCCCAAATCCCCCAAACCCCAAAACCCCAAACCCCAAATCCCCCAAATTCCCCCCCAAATCCCCACCCCCCAAACCCCAAACCCCAAACCCCCAAACCCAAATCCCCCAGACCCCAAACCCCCCAGACCCCCAGGAATCCCTCACCGTGGTAGTCGTAGTAATCCTGGATTTCTGGGGACGGAACAGAAACGGGCTCAGGAGGGGTTTGGGCAGAGGGAAAACTCCAACCCATCCCGGGGGGGAGCGGGAGCGGGGAAATGTCCTGGGAATTCTGAGCTGGGCCAGGAAAAATCCCCAAGGAATTCTGAGCTGGGTCAGGAAAAATCCCCCCGGGAATTCTGAGCTGGGTCAGGAAAATCCCCCCAGGAATTCTGAGCTGGGTCAGGAAAATCCCCCCAGGGAATTCTGAGCTGGGCCAGGAAAAATCCCCCCGGGAATTCTGAGCTGGGTCAGGAAAAATCCCCCTGGAATTCTGAGCTGGGCCAGGAAAAAATCCCCCCGGGAATTCTGAGCTGGGTCAGGAAAATCCCCCCGGGAATTCTGAGCTGGGTCAGGAAAAATCCCCCCGGGAATTCTGAGCTGGGTCAGGAAAAATCCCCCGGGAATTCTGAGCTGGGCCAGGAAAATCCCCCCGGGAATTCTGAGCTGGGCCAGGAAAAATCCTCCCAGGAATTCTGAGCTGGGTCAGGAAAAATCCCCCCGGGAATTCTGAGCTGGGTCAGGAAAATCCCCCAAGGAATTCTGAGCTGGGTCAGGAAAATCCTCCCAGGAATTCTGAGCTGGGCCAGGAAAATCCCCCCGGGAATTCTGAGCTGGGCCAGGAAAATCCCCCCGGGAATTCTGAGCTGGGCCAGGAAAATCCCCCGGGAATTCTGAGCTGGGTCAGGAAAATCCCCCCAGGAATTCTGAGCTGGGCCAGGAAAATCCTCCTGGGAATTCTGAGCTGGGTCAGGAAAAATCCTCCCAGGAATTCTGAGCTGGGTCAGGAAAATCCCTCTGGGAATTCTGAGCTGGGTCAGGAAAAATCCTCCCGGGAATTCTGAGCCGGGCCAGGAAAAATCCCCCAGAGACTCCCGGGAACTCATCCTGGGGGGAATATCCCTGGAAATATCCCGGGAATTCTGAGCTGGGTCAGAAAAAATCCCCCCAGGGATGAACCTGGGCCGCCTCCCTCCAGGGGGGGATTTGGGATGAACAAAGGGTGAAAAAAAAATAAAGTTTTAATAAGGAGTTGGATAAAGGTTGAATAAAGAATTGGGGCAAAAGTTGAATAAAGAATTGGGTAAAGATTTGATAAGTAATTGGATATGGGTTTGATAAACAATTGGATAAAGTTTTAATAAATAGTTGGATAAAGGTTGAATAAATAATTGGATAAAGGTTTAATAAAGCATTGGATAAAGATTCGATAAATAATTGGATAAGGGTTTGATAAAGAATTGAATAAAGTTGGAATAAATAGTTGGATAAGGGTTTAATAAATAATTGGATAAAGGTTGAATAATTAAATTGGGTAAAGATTTAATAAACAATTGGATAAAGGTTTAATAAATAATTGGATAAAGGTTGAATTAAGAATTGGATAAAGATTTAATAAATAATTGGACAAGGGTTTAATAAAGAATTGGATAAAGGTTGAATAAAGAATTGGGTAAAGATTTAATAAACAATTGGATAAAGGTTTAATAAAGAATTAGATAAAGGTTTAATAAAGATTTGGGTAAAGGTTTAATAAATATTGGACAAGGGTTTAATAAAGAATTGGATAAAGATTCAATAAATAAATTGCCTCAGGGTTTGATAAGAACTGGATAAAGATTAAATAAATAAATTGGAGAAGGGTTTGATAAAGAATTGGATAAAGATTCAATAAATAAATTGCCTCAGGGTTTGATAAGAACTGGATAAGGGTTAAATAAATAATTGGATAAGGGTTTGATAAAGAATTGGATCAAGATTCAATCAATAAATTGGCTCAGGGATTGATCAGGAGCTGCGAGGGCAGCGGGAGGAGACGGGAAGGTTGGGAATTCCAGGGGGGGAAAGGGCAGAGCCAAGAGGGCTGGAGGGGTCGGGTGTCCGTCTGTCTGTCCGGGGTCTGTCTGTCTGTCTGTCTGTCTGTCTGTCTGTCTGTCCGGGGTCTGTCTGTCTGTCTGTCCAGGGGCAGGAGTCTGTCTGTCTGTCTGTCTGTCTGTCCGGGGTCTGTCTGTCTGTCTGGGGTCTGTCTGTCTGTCTGTCTGTCTGTCCGGGGTCTGTCTGTCTGTCTGTCTGGGGTCTGTCTGTCTGTCCAGGGTCTGTCTGTCTGTCTGTCCGGGATCTATCTGTCCGTCTGTCTGTCCGGGGTCTGTCTGTCTGTCTGGGGGCAGGAGTCTGTCTGTCTGTCTGTCCGGGGTCTGTCTGTCTGTCCGTCTGTCTGTCTGTCTGTCTGTGCAGGGTCTGTCTGTCTGTCCGGGGTCTGTCTGTCTGTCTGTCCGGGGTCTGTCTGTCTGTCCGTCTGTCTGTCTGTGCGGGGTCTGTCCGTCTGTCTGTCTGTCCAGGGCCAAGAGTCTGTCTGTCTGTCTGTCTGGGGTCTGTCTGTCTGTCCATCTGTCCGGGGTCTGTCTGTCTGTCTGGGGTCTGTCCGTCTGTCTGTCTGTCCGGGGTCTGTCTGTCTGTCCGTCCGTCTGTCCGTCCGTCCGTCCGCCCGGCGCCGGCTCTCACCTGCCTGCTGGTCGTACTGGGAGTACTGGACGGGCTCGGGGTAGGTGATGCCCTCGAAGCGGCCGTACTGACCCTGCACCAGGAGCGCTGCGGGGCACGGCCGGGGGTCAGGGGTCACGGCCAGGGGTCAGGGGGCACGGCCAGGGGTCAGGGGGCATGGCCAGGGGTCAGCAGGGCATGGCCAGGGGTCAGCGGGGCACGGCCGGGGGTCATCGGGGCATGGGGGGGTCAGCGGGGCATGGAGGGGTCAGGGGGCACGGCCAGGGGTCAGGGGGCACAGCCGGGGGTCAGCGGGGCACGGCCGGGGGTCAGCGGGGCATGGAGGGGTCAGCGGGGCAAGGCCGGGGGTCAGGGGGCATGGCCAGGGGTCAGCGGGGCATGGGGGGGTCAGGGGGGCATGGGGGGGTCAGGGGGCACAGCCGGGGGTCAGGGGGCACGGCCGGGGGTCAGGGGGCACGGCCGGGGGTCAGCAGGGCACGGCCAGGGGTCAGCGGGGCAAGGCCGGGGGTCAGCGGGGCATGGGGGGGTCAGCGGGGCATGGAGGGGTCAGCGGGGCACGGCCAGGGGTCAGGGGGCACGGCCAGGGTCAGCAGGGCACGGGGGGGTCAGCGGGGCACCGGCACCCCAAACCAGGACCCGGGACCCCATGGACACGCCGAACCAGGATCTGGGATCCCCACAGACACCCCAAACTGGGATTGGGGATTCCCCCACACACCCCAAACTGGGATCCGGGACCCCATACTCACCCCAAACTGGGATCCCCATGGACACCCCGAACCAGGACCCAGGATCCACACAGGCACCCCAAACCCAGGATTCCCACAGACACCCCAAACCGGGATCCGGGACCCCATGGACACCCCCAAACCGGGATCCCCACCAGGACACCAAACCTGGATCCCTGTGGACACCCCAAACCCGGGATTCCCACAGGCACCCCAAACCAGAATCCCCATGGACACCCCAAACCTGGGATCCAGGACTCACACACCCCCCCAACTCAAGTTTCAGGATTTCCATGGACACCCCGAACCGGGATCCGGGACCCCACGGGCACCCCAAACTGGGACCCCATGGACACCCCAAACTGGGACCCCATGGACACCCTGAACCAGGACCCAGGACCCCATGGGCACCCCAAACCCAGGATTCCCACAGGCACCCCAAACCTGCGACCCCATGGACACCACAAACCGGGATCTGGGGCCCCATGGGCACCCCAAACCAGAATCTGGGATCCCCATGGCCACCCCAAACCGGGACCCCCATGGGCACCCCAAACCCAGGATTCCCACAGGCACCCCAAACCTGCGACCCCCATGGACACCCCAAACCGGGATCTGGGGCCCCATGGACACCCCAAACCAGAATCTGGGATCCTCACGGCCACCCCAAACCAGGATCCCCATGGACACCCCAAACCCAGGATCCAGGATCCCCACAGACACCCCAAACTGGGATCCGGGACCCCATACTCACCCCAAACCAGGATCCCCATGGACACCCCAAACCCGGGATCCAGGATCCCCACAGACACCCCAAACTGGGATTGGGGATTCCCCCACACACCCCAAAGCGGGATCCGGGACCCCATACTCACCCCAAACATGGGACCCCATGGACACCCCAAACCAGAATCTGGGATCCCCATGGCCACCCCAAACCTGGATCCCCACGGACACCCCAAACCCAGGATTGGGGATTCCCCCACACACCCCAAACCAGAATCTGGGATCCCCATGGCCACCCCAAACCAGAATCCCCATGGACACCCCAAACCGGGATCCCCACCAGGACACCAAACCTGGATCCCCGTGGACACCCCGAACCAGGATCTGGGATCCCCACAGACACCCCAAACCTGGGATCCAGGACTCACACACCCCCCCAACTCAAGTTTCAGGATTTCCACGGACACCCCGAACCGGGACCCCATGGACACCCCGAACCAGGACCCAGGACCCCATGGGCACCCCAAACCCAGGATTCCCACAGGCACCCCAAACTGGGACCCCATGGACACCACAAACCCAGGATTCCCACAGGCACCCCAAACCTGCGACCCCATGGACACCACAAACCGGGATCTGGGGCCCCATGGGCACCCCAAACCCGGGACCCCCATGGACACCCCAAACCAGAATCTGGGATCCCCACTGCCACCCCAAACCAGGATCCCCATGGGCACCCCAAACCAGAATCTGGGATCCCCACAGCCACCCCAAACCAGAATCCCCATGGACACCCCAAACCGGGATCCCCACCAGGACACCAAACCTGGATCCCCATGGACACCCCAAACCAGGATCTGGGATCCCCACAGACACCCCAAACCTGGGATCCAGGACTCACACACCCCCCCAACTCAAGTTTCAGGATTTCCACGGACACCCCGAACCGGGATCCGGGACTCCATGGGCACCCCAAACCTGGGACCCCATGGACACCCCAAACCGGGACCCCATGGACACCCCAAACCAGGACCCAGGACCCCATGGGCACCCCAAACTGGGACCCCATGGACACCCCGAACCAGGACCCAGGACCCCATGGGCACCCCAAACCCAGGATTCCCACAGGCACCCCAAACTGGGATTGGGGATTCCCCCACACACCCCAAACTGGGATCCGGGACCCCATACTCACCCCAAATCGGGACCCCATGGACACTCCGAACCGGGACCCAGGATCCACACAGGCACCCCAAACCCAGGATTCCCACAGGCACCCCAAACCTGCGACCCCATGGACACCCCAAACATGGGACCCCATGGCCACCCCAAACCAGAATCTGGGATCCCCATGGCCACCCCAAACCTGGATCCCCACGGACACCCCAAACCCAGGATTGGGGATTCCCCCACACACCCCAAACCGGGATCCAGGATCCCCATGGACACCCCAAACCGGGATCCGGGACCCCATGGCCACCCCAAACCAGAATCTGGGATCCCCACGGCCACCCCAAACCAGAATCCCCATGGACACCCCAAACCGGGAGCCGGGACCCCACGGGCACCCCAAACCAGAATCTGGGATCCCCACGGCCACCCCAAACCAGAATCCCCATGGACACCCCAAACCGGGATCCCCACCAGGACACCAAACCTGGATCCCCATGGACACCCCGAACCAGGATCTGGGATCCCCACAGACACCCCAAACCTGGGATCCAGGACTCACACACCCCCGCAACTCAAGTTTCAGGATTTCCACGGACACCCCGAACCGGGACCCAGGACCCCATGGGCACCCCAAACCCAGGATTCCCACAGGCACCCCAAACCTGCGACCCCATGGACACCCCAAACCGGGATCTGGGGCCCCATGGGCACCCCAAACCAGAATCTGGGATCCCCATGGACACCCCAAACCGGGACCCCCATGGACACCCCAAACCCAGGATTCCCACAGGCACCCCAAACCTGCGACCCCATGGACACCCCAAACCGGGATCCGGGACCCCACGGGCACCCCAAACTGGGACCCCATGGACACCCCGAACCAGGACCCAGGACCCCATGGACACCCCAAACCCAGGATTCCCACAGGCACCCCAAACCAGGATCCCCATGGACACCCCAAACCGGGATCTGGGGCCCCATGGGCACCCCAAACCAGAATCTGGGATCCCCATGGACACCCCAAACCGGGACCCCCATGGACACCCCAAACCCAGGATTCCCACAGGCACCCCAAACCTGGGACCCCCATGGACACCCCAAACCCAGGATTCCCACAGGCACCCCAAACCTGGGACCCCCATGGACACCCCAAACCAGAATCTGGGATCCCCATGGCCACCCCAAACCGGGACCCCCATGGACACCCCAAACCCAGGATTCCCACAGGCACCCCAAACCTGGCTGGGGGGGTCACTCACCTGGCAGGGGGGCGGGGTCACTCACCTGGTGGGGGGGGTCACTCACCTGGGGGCGGGGTCACTCACCTGGGCTCAGGGGTCACTCACCTGGCAGGGGGGGTCACTCACCTGGGCTCAGGGGTCACTCACCTGGGGGCGGGGTCACTCACCTGGCAGGGGGCGGGGTCACTCACCTGGCAGGGGGGTCACTCACCTGGGCTCAGGGGTCACTCACCTGGCAGGGGGGTCACTCACCTGGGCTCAGGGGTCACT
>JAJNNQ010000382.1:42500-50951 GCA_027886175.1 Phylloscopus collybita
GTGCCCCCCCGGTGCCCCCACGATGTCCCCGCGATGTCCCCACGATGTCCCCGCGATGTCCCCCCGGTGCCCCCACGATGTCCCCACGATGTCCCCACGGTGTCCCCACGGTGCCCCCCGGTGCCCCCACGATGTCCCCGCGATGTCCCCACGATGTCCCCGCGATGTCCCCACGATGTCCCCACCGTGTCCCCACGATGTCCCCACGATGTCCCCACGGTGTCCCCGCGATGTCCCCACGATGTCCCCCCGGTGCCCCCCCGGTGCCCCCACGATGTCCCCGCGATGTCCCCACGATGTCCCCCCGGTGCCCCCCCGGTGCCCTCACGATGTCCCCGCGATGTCCCCACGATGTCCCCCCGGTGTCCCCCCGGTGTCCCCACGATGCCCCCCCGGTGTCCCCACGGTGCCCCCCCGGTGTCCCCACAATGTCCCCACGATGTCCCCACGATGTCCCCACGCTGCCCCCACGATGTCCCCCCGGTGCCCCCACGGTGCCCCCCCGGTGTCCCCACAATGTCCCCACGATGCCCCCCCGGTGTCCCCACGATGTCCCCGCGATGTCCCCACGATGTCCCCGCGGTGTCCCCGCGATGTCCCCACGATGTTCCCCCGGTGCCCCCCCGGTGCCCCCCCGGTGCCCCCACGATGTCCCCACGCTGCCCCCACGATGTCCCCACGATGTCCCCACGCTGCCCCCACGATGCCCCCACGATGTCCCCACGGTGTCCCCACGATGTCCCCACGTCCCCCCCCTCCCCCGAGGCTCCGAGGAGGTTCCGAACCCGCCCCCCCCGCCCCCGGCCCCCCGGCCCCCCGGCCCCTCTCCCCTCCGCGCGGGGGTCCGGCGGCTCCCACCCGCGCCAGATGTTTTTTGCCAGCGCACATCTGGGAACAATCAGCCCCGGAGGAAGAACACCACGGCCCCTTTCATTCTGCTAAACCCCACCTTCCTGCCTGCCCGCCTTGCCCCCCTCCCCCAGCTTTTTTTTATTTTAGTTTTTTCCATTTTCCTTTCTTTTCTTTCTTTTTTTTTCTTTTTTTTTCTTATTTTCTCCCATTTTCTTTTTTCTTTCTTTTTTCTTTCTTTTTTTTCCCCCTTTTTTTTCTTATTTTCCTTTCTTTCCTTTCTTTTTCTTCTTTTTTTCCCCCTTATTTTCCTTTCTTTTCTTTCTTTTTTTTCTCTTATTTTCCCCCATTTTCCTTTCTTTTCTTTCTTTCTTTTTTAAATTTTTCTTTCTTTTCTTTCTTTTTTTCCCCTTTTTTCTTTCTTTTTGCCCCGTTTTCCTTTCTTTATTTTCTTTTTTCCCCATTTTCCCCCTTTCCCCCCATTTTCCTTTCTTTTCTTTCTTTTTTCCCCTTTTTTTCCTTTTATCCCCATTTTCTTTTCTTTCCTTTTTTTTATTTTATTTTCCCCCATTTTCCTTTCTTTTCTTTCTTTTTTTTTATTTTTCCTTTCTTTTTTTTCTTTTCCCCCCTTTTTTCTTTCCTTTTTTCCCCGTTTTCCTTTCTTTATTTTCTTTTTTCCCCATTTCCCCTTTTTTTTCCCATTTCCCCTTTTTTTCCCATTTTCCTTTCTTTTCTTTCTTTTTTTCCCTTGTTTTTTCCTTTTTCCCCACTTTCCTTTCTTTTCTTTCTTTTTTTTTCCCCTTTCCCCCCATTTTCCTTTCTTTTCTTTCTTTTTTTCCTTTTTTCCCCCATTTTCCTTTCTTCTCTTTCTTTTTTTTTTCTTTTTTTCCCATTTTCCTTTCTTTTCCTTCTTTTTTTCCCCTTTTTCCCCCATTTCTCTTTCTTTTCTTCCTTTCATTTTTTTCCTTTTTTTTTCCCATTTTCCTTTCTTTTCTTTCCTTTTCTTCTCTTTCTTTCTTTTTTTTTTTTTTCCTTTTTTTTTTCCTTTTTTTTTTCCCCACCTCTCTCCTTACCCAAGAGCGGGAGAACAAAGGGGAATCTCAAAGAATTCCAAAATTTTTTTTGGGCTCCCCCTCCGACCGGAGCTAAAGGGACTCGGTGCCCCCATCCCCATCTGCACAAATCACCTTTTCCCCCCCCAAAAAATAAATCGGGATTAAAAAAAAAATAAAAAAAAAAAATCCCTTTTCAACCATCTCCTTCCAGGATGGAAAAGAGAAAAAAAAAACCCAAAAAAAACCCAAAACAAAACCCCAAAAAAACCCCAAAAACCAAAAAAACCTCCAAAAAAACTCCAAAAAACCTCAAAAAAACTCCAAAAAAACCCCCAAACAAATAAACCAAACCCCAAAAAAAAACCCCAAAAAAGCCCCCCCAAAAAGCCAAAAAAGCCAAAAACCCCCCCAAAAAAACTCCAAAAAAACCCAAAAAAAACCCAAAAAAACCCCAAAAAACCCAAAAAACCCTCGGCTCCCTGCAGCTTTTGGGGCATTTTTTGACTTTTTGGAAGCGGGTTAAAAAAAAATTAAAAAAAAATCTCCGACAACTCTCAGGCCTCCAAGGAGCGCCCCCCGTCCCTCAGCGCCCCCCAAAAAACCGAGGAAATTTGGTTTAAAAAAAACCCCAAAAAACTCGAAAACAACTTTTCCCCCCAGCTACCAACAAAGCTCCCCCCCACAAAAAATGGGGGCTGGGGAAAATCCCGAAATTTTTTGGGGAAATTTTGGGGAATTTTGGGAGGGGTTTTTTTTTTTTTAATTTTTATTTTCCCCCTGGCCTGCTCCTTACCAGTCAGCGCCGGCTCTGCCCTCGCCCCGCCGCCGCCGCCGCCGTCGTTTCCTGGCTCGGCTTCCCCCAAAACTCTCGAAATGAGAGGAAAAAAAAACCCAAAAAAAATTCAAAATCCCCAAAAAAAAACACAAAAAAAAAAAAAAAACCTCCGGCGCGGGGGCTCCGCTGGGTCCCTAAAGCCGCACCTGAGCCGGGCCCTTCCTGCGGCTGCTGCTCCTCCCCGAGCTGCCCCCCGGGAGGGGAAAAATCGGGAGAATTCCCCCCAAAATGACCGCGAATGTTCGAATGTGCAGAGCTGGGGAGGGGCGGCGGGTGGGGGGGGCGTTGGTGCTTTTTGGGGGGTTGGGTTTTTTGGGGTTTGGGGGTTTTTTTGCTTTTTTTTCTTCTTTTTTTCTTCTTTTTTTCTTTCTTTTTTTCTTTTTTTTCTTCTTTTTTTTCTTCTTTTCTTCTTTTTTCTTTTTTCTTTTTTCTTCTTTTTTTTCTTCTTTCTTCTTTTTTTTTCTTCTTTTCTTTTCTTTTTTTCTTTTTTCTTTTTTTTTCTTCTTTTTTTCTTCTTTTTTTCTTTTTTTTCTTCTTTTTTTTCTTCTTTTCTTTTTCTATTTTTCTTTTTTCTTCTTTTTTTTCCTTTTTTTTCTTCTTTTCTTCTTTTTTTTCTTCTTTTCTTTTCTTTTTTTTTCTTCTTTATTTCTTTTTTTCCTTCTTTTCTTTTTTTTTCTTTTTTCTTTTTTTTTCTTTTTTTCTTTTTTCTTTTTTTTCTTCTTTTTTTTCTTTTTTTTCTTCTTTTTTTCTTCTTTTTCTTTTTCTTTTCTTTTTCTATTTTTCTTTTTTTCTTCTTTTTTCCCTTTTTTTCTTCTTTGCTTCTTTTTTTTCCTTTTTTTCTTCTTTTCTTCTTTCTTTTCTTTTTTCTTTTTTTTTTCTTTTTTTCTTCTTTTCATTTTTTTCTTTTTTCTTTTTTTTTTCTTCTTTTTTTTTTTCCTATTTTTCTTCTTTTTTTCTTTTTTTCCTTCTTTTTCTCTTTTTTATTTTTTCTTCTTTTTTTTTGTTTTTGGGGGGTTTTGTGTTTTGTTTTTTTTTTTTGTTTTGGTTTTTTGGGATTTTTTGGGCTTTTTTTCTTTTTTTTAATTTTTTTTCCCCCCCCTCGGTGAGATGATTTTAAAAGCCGGGCAGGTTTGGTTTTTTTTTTTTTTTTTTAAATTCATAAATTAATTCATTGAAAATGAATTAAATTAATTAATTAATTTATTTTTTTTTCTTTTTAAATAAAATTTAAAAAATATTTAAAACCGCGCGGGAAGGAGCAGCTCGGGGGGGGGTGGGTTGGGTTGGGAAAAAAAAAAAAAATTAAAAAAAAATCGCAGCATTCCCCAAAATCTGGGATCCTGGGATCGCAGCGCCCATCCCGATCCGGGGCTGATCCCATCCCCGCCCCCGCGGGGGATCCATCCCGGGACGGAGCGGGAAAAAGCACCAAAATCCCCAAAATCCCCAAAATCCCCCAAAATCCCCCCAAAATCCCCCCAAATTCCTGCTTTTCCCAGCCGGCCCGGGGGCCCCTTCCCCGCTCCCGGCGCCTTCCGGGGATCCCAAAATCCCTTCACTCCCTTCCGGGGATCCCAAAATCCCTTCACTCCCTTCCGGGGATCCCAAAATCCCTTCACTCCCTTCCGGGGATCCCAAAAATCCCTTCACTCCCTTCCAGGGGATCCCAAAATCCCTTCACTCCCTTCCAGAGCATCCCAAAAATCCCTTCACTCCCTTCCAGGGGATCCCAAAAACCCTTTAGTCCCTTCCAGGGGATCCCAAAATCCCTTCACTCCCTTCCGGGGATCCCAAAATCCCCTTCACTCCCTTCCGGGGATCCCAAATCCCTTTACTCCCTTCCAGGGGATCCCAAAATCCCTTCACTCGCTTCCAGGGGATCCCAAAATCCCTTCACTCCCTTCCAGGGGATCCCAAAATCCCTTCACTCGCTTCCAGGGGATCCCAAAATCCCTTCACTCCCTTCCAGGGATCCCAAAATCCCTTCACTCCCCTCCAGGGGATCCCAAAATCCCTTCACTCCCTTCCAGGGATCCCAAAATCCCTTTACTCCCTTCCAGGGGATCCCAAAATCCCTTCACTCCCTTCCAGGGATCCAAAATCCCTTCACTCCCTTCCAGGGATCCCAAAATCCCTTCACTCCCTTCCAGGATCCCCAAATCCCTTCACTCCCTTCCAGGGGATCCCAAAATCCCTTCACTCCCTTCCAGGGATCCCAAAATCCCTTTACTCCCTTCCGGGGATCCCAAAATCCCTTCACTCCCTTCCAGGGGATCCCAAAATCCCTTCACTCCCTTCCGGGGATCCCCAAAATCCCTTCACTCCCTTCTGGGGGATCCCAAAATCCCTTCACTCCCCTCCGGGGGATCCCAAAATCCCTTCACTCCCTTCCAGGGGATCCCAAAAATCCCTTCACTCCCTTCCAGGGGATCCCAAAAACCCTTTAGTCCCTTCCAGGGGATCCCAAAATCCCTTCACTCCCTTCCAGGGGATCCCGGGGGGGATGATCCCAAACCTTCCCCCCCGAGCTGGGCAGGGACACCGAGGCAGAGCCGGGGGCGTGAACGCTGCGGGTTTGGGGTGAAAACCCCGGAAAGGAGCCAAGGGAGGCGCTGAGGAGGAGGAGGAGGAGGAAGAAGAGGAGGAGGAGGAGGAAGAGGAAGAAGAGGAGGAGGAGGAAGAAGAGGAGGAGGAGGAGGAGGAGGGGGAGGAGGAGGAGGAGGAGGAGGAGGAGAAGAAGAGGAGGAGGAGGAAGAAGAGCAGGAAGAGGAGGAGGAGGAGGAGGAGGAGGAGGAGGAGGAAGAAGAGGAGGAGGAGGAGGAGGAGGAGGAGGAAGAAGAGGAGGAGGAGGAAGAAGAGGAGGAGGAGGAGGAAGAAGAGGAGGAGGAGGAGGAGGAGGAGGAGGAGGAGGAAGAAGAGGAGGAGGAGGAGGAGGAAGAGGAGGAGGAGGAGGAAGAAGAGCAGGAAGAGGAGGAGGAGGAGGAGGAGGAGGAAGAAGAGGAGGAGGAAGAAGAGGAGGAGGAGGAGGAGGAGGAAGAAGAGGAGGAGGAGGAAGAAGAGGAGGAAAAAGAGGAGGAGGAGGAGGGACCAGGACCCATCCAAGCCCGACACGCCGGGAATTCCACGGGGGAGCGAGCGGCTCCCCGGGCGCTTCTGCTTTGGGATCCGCCGGGAACGGGGCAGAGCTGGGCCGGGGTTGTGAGTCTGGAGGGGTTTTTTTTTCCAGGCTCAGGAAGCCGGGGCTGTGAGCCTGGAGGGTTTTTCAGGCTCAGAAAGCCAGGGTTTTGAGTCTGGAGGATTTTTTTTCCAGGCTCGAGCAGCCGGGGCTGTGAGCCTGGAGGGTTTTTCAGGTTCGGGCAGCCGGGGCTGTGAGCCTGGAGGGTTTTTCAGGTTCGGGCAGCCGGGGCTGTGAGCCTGGAGGGTTTTTTCTCCAGGCTGGGGCAGCCGGGGTTAAACAATCGCAGAGCTCGGTCGGGGTTTTGAGTCTGGAGGATTTTTTCTCCAGGCTGGGGCAGCCGGGGTTAAACAATTGCAGAGCTCGGCCAGAGTTGTGAGCTCGGGCAGCCGGGGCTGTGAGCCTGGAGGGTTTTTCAGGTTCGGGCAGCCGGGGCTGTGAGTCTGGAGGATTTTTCTCCAGGCTGGGGCAGCCGGGGTTAAACAGCCGCAGCCTGGGCCGGGCCCGCAGGAAAATCTCCCTCTCACCTCCGCTGGTGCCTCATTCCCGCAGCGAATTCCCAGCGCCCCGGGGCAGGGAGGCGCCGCCCGGCGCTCCCAGGGGGGGTTCGGGCTTTCCATGGAAGGGAATCCCAGTGGGAGCCGGCCAGGGATGCGGGGAGGCAGCTGGGAAACTCCGGGATGGGAAGGGAATCCGGGCCCGGGATGTGGGAGGCAGCTGGAGAACCCCGGGATGGGAGGTTTGGGTTTTCCATGGAAGGGAATCCCGGCCCAGAATGAGGGGAGGCAGCTGGAGAACCCCGGGATGGGAGGTTCGGACTTTCCCTGGAAGGGAGTCCCGGCCCAGGATGTGGAGAGCAGCTGGGAAACTCTGGGAGGAGAGGTTCAGACTTTTCATGGAAGGGAATCGCGGCCCGGGATGTGGGAGGCAGCTGGAGAACCCTGGGATGGGAAGTTCGCGTTTTCCATGGAACGGAATCCCGGCCTGGGATGTGGGAGGCAGCTGGAGAACCCCAGGATGGGAAATTCAGACTTTCCATGGAAGGGAATCCCGGCGGGAGCCGGCCAGGGATGCAGGGAGGCAGCTGAGAAACTCCGGGATGGAAGGGAATCCCGGCCCGGGATGAGGGGAGGCAGCTGGGAAACTCCAGGATGGGAGGTTTGGGCTTTCCATGGAAGGGAATCCCGGCCCAGGATGTGGGAGGCAGCTGGAGAATCCCAGGATGGGAGGTTCAGGCTTTCCATGGAAGGGAATCCCGGCCCGGGATGCGGGGAGGCACCTGGGAAACTCCGGGATGGGAGTTTCGGGCTTTCCATGGAAGGGAATCCCGGCCCGGGATGAGGGGAGGCAGCTGGAGAACCCTGGGATGGGAGGTTCAGGTTTTCCCTGGAAGGGAATCCCGACCTGGGATGCGGGGAGGCAGCTGGAGAGCCCCGTGTTATAAATGCACATTTTGGAGTTGGCTTTTGGCACGCAGCGAGGTGATCGCTTCGTGTAGAACGTGGTGTGCTGGTTGGAAAGCCAAACTGCTGGAGAGGATTGAAGTAGCTCGGCCCTGCAGAGATGATTTAGTAGGAAAAGATTCTAAAAGTACGAAACCCACAAGAGGAATAGAATTGAAAGCAAGATTTGAACTGTAGGGTGCTGGGCAGGAAGAGGGTGATTAAACCAGCTGAAAAGACTTGGCTGGGTGATTCAGTGACACCCCTGCCAAGACAAAAGGATGAATAAGGGTTGGTCCCTTCTCAGGTATCAGGGATAAGGTGGTTTTTCAGGATTTTGGTCTGTAGAGTAGCATTGTAATGCTGTAGTTCCCATAGGCTGTATGTAGATTCTGTAGGTTTTGTATCTTGAGGTGATTGGTTGATGCTCATTAGAATATTCACGATAGAAAGGGTTCAAATGGAATGTAACAGGGAGCTCTCTCTCTTTTCGCCCTCTCTTGCCCTCTTGGACTCTTTGCACTGGATCCCGGGACCCTTCCCCAGTCAGGCTGCCTTCCCACGACCAATAAACCACTCTGGTGTCCCAATAAAAATACACTTTGGTGTCCCAAAGAGCATCCTGCTCCGCAGATCATCTCTCTCCTCGGACACCACCAGCGTGGCTTTCTAATACCAAACCAGTGAGACTCGCAGTCAGAGACACGATTTAATAGGAGAAGAGAGGAAAAAAAAAAAAAGGTAAAATAAAATAAACGGAACAATACAAGCTGACACCCTGTTGGTCAGGGGGTTGGAAGCAGTCCCACAGTGAGTCCTCCTGGAGTGGCAGAGGTGGTTCTGGTGGAGCAGAGATGATCCTGAGAGAAAAGGGTCCAGGGATGGTGAGAAGGGGTCCAGGGATGGTGAGAAAAGTCCAGGGATGGTGAGAAAGGTCCAGGGGTGGTGAGAAGGGTCCAGGGATGGTGAGAAGGGTCCAGAGATGGTGAGAAAGGTCCAGGGATGGTGAGGAGGGCCCAGTGGTGGTCAGAAGGGTCCAGGGGTGGTGAGAAAGGTCCAGGGATGGTGAGGAGGGTCCAGGGATGGTGAGAGGGG